>WOXC01005818.1:0-259314 GCA_011680675.1 Gymnobelideus leadbeateri | reverse complement strand
AATTCTGAAGGACTCATGATGAAAAATGTTATTTATCTTCAGAAAAAGAACTGATGGAGTCTGAATGAAGGTAGAAGCATACTTTTTTTTTTACTTTCTTTGCATTTCTTGGTTTGGTTTGGGTTTTTTTTGGGGGGGGTGTGAGGAGGACTATGTTTTCTTTCACAAAAAAGCTAATTTGAAAATATTTTTTGCATGACTACATGTATATTATCTATATCAATTTTCTTGCCTTCTCAAGGAGGGAGAAGGAGAGGGAGTAAGAACTCAATTTTTTTTTAAAACTAAAGTTAATTGTTTTTGCATGTGATTTGAAAAAAATAAAAAATTTCATAATTTAAAAAAAATTAAATAAACTCCGTAAAATAAGGCAGGGGAAGAAACATTTTGTCGAAATGGGCATTAGAAGGGTTGACGCTTGGGAGTTATTGTAAAATGGTTCAGTTTTCTGCATTATTTCTTAAGAAGGAAATTGAGCAGAAGAAAATTTGGAATTCACATTATCTTTACAATGTTTCCTAATATATCAACTGAATTTAAACAAATTCTGTTTTCAAAGCATATGTTATAGTAGAACTGACTATTATTTTAAAAAACTGAGATGGAAAATAAATCAAAGAGAGAAAACCTAAGAATAATTATATTACCTGAGAACCATAACCACAAAAGAAAAGTCTATCTCAAAAAAAAAAAAAAGCAAACCCCAAGACAAACAAACCCATAAGTGAAAATTGTCAGCATCTATTGGAACCAAAAGGTAAACCTAAAATACAAAGAATCCATCAATCATATTTTGAAATAAACCCCAAAATGTAAATTACCAGCAATGTTTTAGCCAAAATTCAGAGCTTCCAAGATAAGGAAAAATTACAGCATATACCCCAAAAGAAAGGGTTCAAGTACCAAAGAACTACAGTATCACACAAGATCTGGCAGCTACATATAAATAAGAGAGGAAACATTGGAACAGAAATTCCAAAAAGCAAAATTTCGTAAAGATTTCTGCCCAAGAACAACTTTTCTTGCAAAATGAAGTATAATCTTATATATCATAAAATGAATTTTAATTCTGTGTTCTAATCCAATCTTCTATCAACTAACACAGGAGTTCTTTTTTGTTAAGTGGATTTTTTTTTCTGTTAACAAGAATTCATTTTCTCTACATCCTACATCCTCCTAAATGAAAAAGAAAAAAAGAAAAAGAAAATCTTCGTAACAAATATGCATAGTAATTCCCACATTGGCCATATCCAAAATAAATTGATCTCCTGCATTAGAGGACAGAATTTTAGATTAGAACACAGAACCCAACAATATGTTGTTTACAATAGACACAATTAAAACATAAAGATTCATGAGATAAAATAAGAGGCAAGAACAGGATTTATGCCTCAGATGAACTCAGAAAAGTGGGGGATTGCAATCTTGAATTCAGAGTAGGCTGTAGTGAAAAAATAACTGAATTAAAAGGGAATTAATAGGGAAACTACATGATATTTAAAGAACCATAAACAATGAAATCATATGTACAAAATGTCATTATATACTTAAAATAATTAAAGGAAAAATGAATCATATTATAGGGAGAAACAGTAAAACTGTAACTGTTGGGAACTTCAATGTATTCCTCTTAGACCCAGGCAAATCTAATAAAAAGACATACAAGAAAGAACTTAATGGCCTGAATTCAATTTTTGAAATTTTAAAGGTGATAGATCTTTGCAATTAATGAGTGAAAATGAAAATTAATACAGACATTTCTCAACAGTACTTGGCACCTTAACAAAAACAGACAAGGTGCTAGGGCACAAGAACCTCATAAAAATTAAAGAAAATAGAAATATTAAATATGGACTGTACAATAATTCAGTAAAAATTATAACCAATTGTAGCAGCAAGCACCCCAGCATCCCCAGAGTGGCTGCCAACACAGGTTCTTAGATCTGCTTTTCTTTTTTTTTTTTAAACAAATGCTTTATTAACTTCTGTTTTACATCATTCATTTCCGCCAGATTTTGAGTTACAATCATTTTCCCCCCGTTATTCCCCTACCCAACCTCCCAGAATAGTAGTCCCACAAGATATCTCTTCCTCCAATCTGCTCTCTCCCATACCTTCTCCCATACCCCCTTCGGCTTTTCCATTAGAGGAAGGTGAATCTTTGTGTCCCAATGCCTGCACATCTTATCTCCCAATTATAAGCAAAAGAGTATTGATAATAGTATTTATATATATTTGAAATATTTAATGTTAAGACCTCGAATTTCAGATCCATTTCTTTACTCCCTTGTCACCCATTCCCTCTGGGGAGATAAGTAATTCAGTATATGTTGTAGATGTCTAGCTATGCAAAACATTATCATAGTAGATATATTGTACAAGGCTGCTTATAATTCCCTCCCACTCATCCCACCCCCCACCTGGTCCATTCCCTACATGATCCTGTCCCTCTTCTATAGTGGGTACTTCCAGCCTCCCCTCCCCACAAGGATGCTCTCCCATCCATCATCCCTCCTCTCATCCCCCTTCCCCCTATTCTGCTGCAGGTTGAGATATCCCATTTAGTATGTATGTCATTCTCTCCCTGAACCAAATTCAGTGAGAATGTGGTTTTGCCTTTTTGCCTTCCTATTCTCCCCCTCCCTTGCAACCACTTCCCCTTGCTTCTTCTACATGAGATAGTTTACCCTACCCTGTCTCTCCCCATCTCCTCTTGCCACTTTCCTCTCTCACCTCATAATTTCACCCCTTAAGTATCATCCCTTCCCAACAAATTCAACCTATGCCCTCTATCCATGTATAACTGTAAACATATATACACACATTCACATATGTATTCATATGACCATACACCCTTCTTCCATTATTTTCATACTGAGAAAGATTTCATCAGTCACAGTTATTGTTTTTCCATATAGGAATGTAAATAGTTCAACTTTGATAAGTTCCTTTTGATTTCTTTTCCCTGATTACCTTCTCAGGCATCTCTTGCTTCTTGTGTCTGGATGTCAAATTTTCTATTCAATTCTGGTTTTTTCCTCAAGAATGCTTGAAAGTCCTCTATTCCACTGAATGACCATATTTTCCCCTGAAACAAAATACTCAGTTTGCTGGGTAGGTGACCCTTGGGTTCATTCCCAGTTCTTTTGCCCTCTGGAATATCATATTCCATGCCCTTCTATCCCTCAGTGTAGAAGCTGCCAGGTCCTGGGCTATTCTGATTGTGTTTCCACAATATTGAAATTGTTTCTTCCTGGCTGCTTGTAGTATTTTCTCCTTGATCTGGGGATTCTGGAACCTGGCTATAATATTCCTGGGAGTTTTCTTTTTGGGATCTTTTTCAGGAGGTGATCTGTGGATTCTTTCAACCTCTATTTTGCCCTCTGGATCTAAAACATCAGGGCAGTTTTCCTTGAGAATTTCTTGAAGGGTGATTTCTAGGTTCTTTCTTTGATCATGGCTTTCAGGTAGTCCAATAACTTTTAAATTGTCTCTCCTGGATCTATTTTCCAGGTCAGTGGTTTTTCCCATGAGATATTTCACATTGCCTTCTGATCTTTCATTTGTTTGGATCTGCTTAACAGCATCTTGATTTCTCATAAAGTCATTAGCTTCCATTTGCTCCAGTCTAACTCTGAAGGAATGAATCTCCTCAGTGAACTTTTGAGATTCTTTTTCCATCTGGCAAATTCGACTTTTTAAGGCATTCTTCTCCTCATTGCCCTTTTGGGCCTCCTTTGCCATTTGAGTTAGTCTATTTTTTAAGGTGTTGTTTTCCTCAGTCAGGCTGTTGACCCTCATTTCATACTTTTCCTGCATCCTTCTCATTTCTCTTTCCAATTTTTCCTCCACTTCTCTTATTTGATTTTTAAAGTCCCTCTTAAGGTCCTCTATGGCCTGCAACCCTCTCATGTTTTCCCCTGGGGCTTTTGGAGCAGGACTTCTGAGCTCACAGTCCTTTTCCCGCTCTATGCCCCCAAAATAGGAGTCTAGGGTTGCATTTTTCTGTTTCCTTTGCCTTGGCATGTTGCCACTTAATTGCTTGACTTTTGGGCTTGTTGCCACACTATGGCTTTAAGGCCAGATAGAGGAATTTTCATCCTGAACATGTGGGGGGCAACTTCCGTTTCTGGCAAGCTGTAAACCCACCCACAACTTCCACCCTAGATCACAATCCAGATCCAGGGAGGTTAAAGCAAGAGTGATTACCCCCCAAGACTGATCGCTGGATCTCCCTACAATTAATTGCAGGCCAAGAGCTGGAGCTGCCTCTGAAAACTACAAAATGGCATGTGTCCTCAGCAGCTTCTAGCCCCCAGGGGAGGGAGCCGACGCATTCCCCCAAATACAGGTCCCAAAGTCCATAGGACACTAACCTCTTTGTCCTAGGCATGTCTATGTTGATAATTCTGGAGTCGCCACAGCTGCTGGTGTTCTGGGGTTCCTCCAGCCGGCTGCTGGCCCTGCCGCCCTGGGGCTAAAACCTCGGCTCAGGCAGACCTGGGCTCCGCTCGGCTCCGCTTCCTGCGCTCTGCGAGTTGCGTGCTGCTGGCTCCCAGAGTGCTGCACTGGTCCTTCCTGCAGTGCTGCTGGGCTGTCCTCAGCAGGAGGTTAGCTTCTCTGTGTCGTTCTGTGGGTGCTGGGGCTCCAGAAGTTGTTCAGAGTCCCCTTTTACATAGTTTGGGGGGAATCTGGGGGCAGAGTGGCTTGGATGAGCTGTTTCTACTACGCCATCTTGGCTCCGCCCTTAGATCTGCTTTTCAAAAGGAAAGCAACTCAAATTCGATTAACAAGCTTACTTTAATCAAACAAACATATATTACCTAGTTAAGGGGAAAAAGGTCAGCACCCCAAACTTCAGAGTATACAGACAGATCAAACAGACAGGCTTCCAAACTGTCCAACCATTATCAATACCAAAATCACAGTTACCAGAGAGGGAATCTGGGTTTTCAAAGCCCGGGGGGGTGGGGGGGGGTGGGGGGGGTCTCAACGGCTGCCCACAGTCTCATCTGGTCAAATCACAAAACACTTCTTAAAGTGAGCCCCAAAGCAAAGCCTCACATCAGGAATTATATAGCCTTTTCCTGGGTCAGAGAATGTAACCACCCTCTTGACCCTCTGCCCAATCACACAGCATCAAGGTGTGGTCATTCCTGAAAACCAAGCCTCCTACCATAGGCTCCATGTGACCACATTCAGCCTATTAGGGTGCAGAGTATATTTTCAAATTAAAGAAGGTTCTCAGAGTCACTTAAGCCAATCAAAGGGCCTAGGGGCAGGGAAGATCTTCAAATCTGCATTTCCATTACACCAATGTAGAATGTTTGAATAAAATATTCACATTCAATTGGAGACTAAACAATTTAATCCTAAAAAACTGGTGGGTCAAAAAACAAATCACAAAAACAGTAGACAATTTCATCCAAGAAAACAAGAGACAACATATCAAAAATTTTGGAATGCAGTTAAAACAGTCCTTAAGTAAAATTATATTTCTGAACATCTTCATCAACAAGAAGGAAGATAGAAAAGATCAATGACTTAGTCATGCAAATAAAGAAGAACTAGAAAAACCACATATCCAAAACCCTGACTAAACACAAAAAAGAAAAAATCAAAGAAAAGATCAACAAAATTGAAATGAAAAAGACCCCTGAATTGATAATAACATGATAACAAAACATTTTAAAATTCTAATCTAGTGAGTATTCTCTGAATCCAAAGAGTCTCCCAGAGTCATCCCATCTACATTGAACCCCCTTAATGTTCTAGTGGTATGCATGAGGGGCTGGAGTATCTTTTCCTAATAACAACATTGGAACCCCCATGCTTAGAATATTCCCTCCCAATGGCAGCACCAGCAGTGACTACTTTGCTTCTATTTAACCGAATAAAATTAATTATCATTTACAAAGATACTTACATTGAAGATATACTGAGTACAGATACACATTTTCCCTCAACACTTTGGGAACATGCTCTCCTCTATAGCACCTTGATTTCTGAGGAGAGTGAGATCAGGCTTAATACAATTTTTATATGGCATTAGCCTCACCAAGTTCATGTTTAAATGAGACCTTGCTGCATCTTCTCAGCAACCAACTGGAATGGGTTCCAAAGGTTTCCCTTCAATCCTCAACACTGATTTTGTGTTGATAGAAAAACCTGGTATGGACTTTACTCTTAGACTGCCACATTTCTGGATGGCTCATGGTCTAGATCTTTTAAAACTCACAAGGTTATAGTCTTCATTCTCTTTTACCTAAAACAGAAGAACAAGTTCCAAGACAAAAGAACAAAGATCTAGTAGGTGAGAGTGCATCAACCTCTGATAAGGAAATCTTAAGCTTCTTTCCTTACAACATTGTCTGTCATAGATTGCCTTCTAATAGAAAGAAGTTAGCCAAGAAGAAGAAGTTAAACCAAGAGAGGAGGTCAAGGATAAGTAATATTTTTTGAAGGTACCCTGCATTCTGGTTTGGCAACTAAAGCCAAAGAGGCTGCTATTCAACATGTGGTTAGCAGACTGGAACCATTTACAGAATGTCTATTAATGCTCCAATTACTCTCCAAGGCATTTCCATTACTTATAACCATGACTCTCTTAGAAGCAGGTTCCCCAACTTCTTCCACACTAAGAATTTATTAGAGGAATTCTGAGAACGCTCATGTGGAATGGGTTTATTGACAAGTGCCCTATTACACCAATAGAATAGATAAACCATTATCTAGATAGATTAAGAAGTGAGAGGAAAACCAAATTACTAGTATTAAAAATTTAAAGGGAGAGTTCAGAGCAAATTAGAAAGAAATTATTTTTGCCCGATTATGTGCCTTTCAAAGATAAATTAAATGGATGAATATTTACAAAAATATGAAATAAACAAAACAAGAAATAGAGAATTCGAATAACCCAAGCTCAAAAAAAGAAACTGAACAAACCATAAATTAATTCCCATGGAAAATACCCTAGGATCAAATAGGTTTATAAGTGAATTTTGTCACATATTCAAAGAACAATTAGTTCCAATATCAAATAAACTCTTTGCAAAAATAAGAAAAGAAAAAGAATCCTAATGGATTCCTTTTATGATACAATGATCTTGGTACTATGGTCTTGACACCTAAATCCCAGGAAGAGACAAAACAGATAACTCCATAATAAACATCAATTAAAATGTTAAATAAAAAAATAGCAAAGATGATACATTAACATTTTAACAAGATAAAAAATGATGTCTATATTGGAGTTGATCAAGAAATGTAAAGTTAGTTCAATATCAGGAAAACTATAAATATAACAGACCATATTAGTCCTAAAAATAATAAAAATTATATGATTTTATATATGTGACATTATGTATATGACATATATATGACATTACATATATATGACACACACACACATATATATATAATATGACATTTTATATATATATATATATGACTATATCAACAGACCCAGACAAAAAAAAGCACCAATTTCTGTTAAAAAAAATTAAAAAACATAGGAATGATTAGACTTTTCCTTAATATGGTAAGTTATAAATATCTAAAACCAAAGCCAATGTTAAATGTAATGGAAGTAAACTGGAGGCCTTTCTAACAATATCGGGGGTAAAGCAAGGATATTCATTATCACCACACAATAATAAAAAATTAAGGAAGATGGAAAGATAGTATTTATACAGTGCCTTTTATGAGTCAGGTACTGTGTTAAGTACTTTTTAGAAATTTCTCATTTGATTCTCATAACAACTCTTAAAGGTAAGTGTTTTTATTATCTGCATTTTGCATTTGAGGAAACTGAGAAAATCAGAGGTAAAGTGACTTCCCTAAGGTCACACAGCTAGTAAGTATCTGATGACATTTAAACTTAAGTGCTCCACCAACTTCCTCTGATTGAATGACACTGGAAGAGAGAAAACAATATTAGCACTTTTTTATTCTTGATAAAATAGTGTAGTTGGAGAATCTTGGGGAGGTGGAGCCAAGATGGCAGAGTAAAAGCAGGAACTTGCTTGAGTATGCTCCCTAACCACCTCCAATATCTGTAAAAAATTACTCTAAACAAATTTTATAGCCACAGAACTCACAAAATGACAGAGTGAAATACATTTCCAGCTGAGGAAAACCAGGCAGGCCAAAAGGAAGTGTCTATAACACTGGGATGGGGGCGGAGTGCAGTCCCAATCCCACTTGGGCTGCTCCAGCACAGACTAGCCAGAACAGTCCTCTGGGGACTGAATCACTGGCAGCTGTGGTGGTTTTCAGACTTCTCAATCCACAATCGCCAAGGAGAAAGTAAAAGATCGGTGGAGAAACTCTGTTGAACCTGGGTGAGAGAAGAGCACATTTTGGCCCCTGCCCCCAGGGAGGCAGATATAGTGGTGAGTGCGGCTATAGTGACAGTGGCTGGGGCAGTGGTGCAGCTGCTTCTGGAGCTCCAGGCCCACAGAAAGTGGCAGGACCAAGCAACCAGGGCAATTGCAGGAATCTCTTTGCTAGCACTGAGGCAGCATTGTCTCGCTTTTCTCTGGTTGGATCTGACTCACAGTCTAGGGCAGCCATTCTGGGGTGAGGAGCACTGGCAATGCGGAGCTTATCTGAGGCTGTGCAGAGGCAGTCCTCCTCCCAGTTTTGAGGCAGTTGCCTAGAAGAAGCTCTGACAATTTGGGACACAGCTCTCTCTGCTCTGGAAGCAGAGTTCTACTGAGGCAAAGACATTAAAAGTCAAATAAGTGGCTGGCAAGATGAGCAAATAGAGGAAAAGAAATTAGACTACAGAAGAGGAAAGAAGGGAGAGAATCTGGAACTCAAAGTTTTAAAAACAAATGTCAAAAATTGTTGTTACATGCAACTGGGAAATAAGATATATAGGCAATGGGCTATAAAAATCCATCTTGCCCTCCAGGAAAGTAAGGGGGAAAGGGGCAGGGAGAGAGAAGAGAGGGCAGACTGGGGGAAAGGGTAATCAGTATGCTTGCCATCTTGGGGTGGAAGTAGGAGAAAGATGGGGAGAAAATTTGGACCTCAAAATCTTGTGGAAATTAATGTTGAAAACCAAAAATAAATAAATGTTATATAAATAAATTTTTTTTTGCTTTTTCTTTTGGAGGGGGGAAAGTAGGGCAATTGGGGTTAAGTGACTTGCCCGAGGTCACATGGCTAGTTTTGTGTTAAATGTCTGAGGCCAGATTTGAACTCAGGTCCTCCTGACTCCAGAGCTGGTGTTCTATTCACTGCACCACCTAGCTGCCCCCAATAATTTTTTTTAAAGCCCACATCTAATAAAGTAAGACAAATAAAAAGAATCTCAGAAAGACAACCAGATAAGTTAAAATAACTTGTTAAAATAACCAGATAAATAGCAGAATATCAAATGAATTAACCTAAATCACTATCTTTTTTATATACAACAAATAAATCCCAGGAGAAAGAGATAGAGAAATTCCATTTAAAATCACTACAGAGTATATACCAAGAACAATTTAGGAAGTATACAAATACAGCTCTTTACATAAAAAAAACTCTTTACATAAAGACAGACCTTAAAAATCTGGAGATATCTTAAATGTTCATAGTTGGAGTGTGGCAATATAATGAAAATGACAATAGTATCTTAATTAATTGACTTATTTTTCTTATAGCAATTAATCTTTTATAGGTTTGGAAAAACTAACATCAAAATTCATTCAGAGGAACAAAAGGTCAAGAATATAAAGGAAAATAATAGGAGAGTAGGGCTAGAGGGGTAGAGATGGGAAGAACATTACCAGATCTCAAATTATACTGCAAAGCCATAATCATCAAAATATCTTTGGTACTTGTTAAAAAATAGAAAAGTTGATCAATAGAACAGGTTAGGTATGCAACTTATAGAAGCAAAAATAATAGCATAATATTCAATGATTCCAACTACTATGATATTGATGCACTATTTAAAAAAAACTGCTAGAAAAACTGGAAAGCAATTCTATAACTTTAGACCAAGATCTCACATGATACACTGAAACAAGCTCAAAATAAATATATGACTTAGACATCATAAACAAATTAGAGCAACAAGGAAGGAAATGTCTTTCACAACTATGGATTTGGGAAAAATAATGAACCAAAAAGATCAAAAGCATTATATAAAATAAATAGATAATTTTGATTGCATGAAATTGAAGTTTTTCACAAACCAAATGCAGTTATAGTTCGAAGGAAAGAGGTTATAGGGTGGGAGTGAGGATGTATATTTGTAGCATACATCTTTGATAAAGGTCTAATATCTAAGATATGAAGGTAATCAACTCAAATATAAAAAAACAAGAGATATACAAAGGATATGAACAGTCAGTTCTCAAATAAAGGAAGGCAAATTACCACAACTATACGAAACAATGCTTTGAATCATTAATAATAAGAGGAATCCAAATTAAAACAACACTGAAGGGGCGGCTAGGTAGCACAGTGAGTAGAGTGCCGGCCCTGGAGTCAGAAGGACCTGAGCTCGGATCTGGCCTCAGACACTTAACACACACAAACAAAAAAAAAAACCTAGCTGTGTGACCTTGGGCAAGTTACTTAACCCCAATTGCCCTGGGGAAAAAAAAAACCAAAAATCAGCACTGAGGTTCCATCTGTAATGTTAATAGAAATTTAAAGATCTTCCCTGTTCCTTAATAAGGCCAAGGGAATTTGAAGACCTTTCCTGGTTTGAAGATATACCCTGCCCCCTAATAGGCTGAATATAATCACATGGAGCCTGTGGCAAGAGGAGTCTGCTGAAGGGTGGAGGAGAGCCCATAGGAAGTTGGGAGTCAGAGCAATTGGACACTGGATGCACCAGGGAGATAGGCTTGTGATGCTGTGGCTCTCTGTGCTGTTATAGATTATTTACTTCTTTGCTACTATGATGGAATCGGTTTGGGGATTCAGTTTTCTGGTGTCTGAATAAATGTTTTGCTTCATCTGCCTTCTATAGGGAGAGTCTGTTATTTTTTTTTGACTGAGCACTATGCCAGCATATTTACAGTGACCGTTGGTGCTCTGAGTATTGTGTTAGTGCTACACCATCTCATATCCATCAGATTAGCAAAGATAAAAACAAAGAAAAATTATCATTATTGGAGGGGCTACAGTGAAGGCAGGTGGCCTGTACATTGTTGGCAGTACTCTAAAGTGGTCCAGCCTTCCTAAAAACAATTTTGAGCTATATCCAAAGGACAGTAAGTGGTACACTTTTGACCTAGAAGTACCATTGTTACACCCATATCTCAAAGATATAAAAAAGGGAAAGGAACAAAACAGATACACACATGTAGCACCTCTGTTTGTTATAGCAAAGAACTGGAAACTAAGGGGAGGGGTGCCTATCTAATGAAGAATGACCAAAAAACATGAATATAAAGCAATATTAAAGTTCTAGGAGAAATGACATGACATAGTTTTGGAGAAACCTGGAAAGACTGATATGAACAGATATAGTTTAAAGTGAGCATAACCAGGAGAACAATTAATATAATAATAACATTGTAAAGAAAAGAAGTTTTGAAAGATGTACGAAATTTAAATATTGAAATGCTAATTTGAGAGGATGGAGGATGATGTCTACTTCCCCACAAAGAGATGGTGGTCTCAATGACAAAATAAGTCACGCATTTTCCAACATAGTCAATGGGTAATTTTTTTATTGTTGCTTCTTCTCTATGCATATTTGTTACACGGGTTTTAGTTTTTCTCTCTTTCAATTAGAGAAGGGGAATCGGGAAAGAAAGCAGGCTAAGTAATAGTATTATCAAAAAAGAAAAGGGTTATTGAAGCATTTTTAAATCACAGAAATGAACATCAGAAGGAAAGCTATAAGCAGGACAGTTTTAAAAGTAAAATACTCAAGTTACATATATATGTATATATAGATGTGCATCTATATATACATATGTGTACATATATACTTGAAAATAAATCTCATTATGTATTCTTTGTATATAAAAATGCTTGTCATTTAATGTATATTAAGTTCAGAATTTTTAAAACATTAAAATCTATATAAACTTCATCTCCAACATTCCCTTCTACTAATTTAGTAATTCTATGAGCAAAGAAAATGAGGTTAGTTTGGCATGACCTGCTCTTAATGAAGCCATGCTGGCTCCTTACTATCACTGCTTCCTTTTTTAGATAGATGCTCCATTTCCTTAATTCTTTAAAAGATTTTAGAAATCCAAGTCAAACTCATTGGACTCTAGTTTGAAGACTCTACTTTCTTCCCTTTTTTGGAAACTAAGACTGGATCTTCCCTCCTCCAGTTTTTTAGTGACTCTCCTGCATTCCACGATCTTTCAGACATCATTGACAATGATAAAATAATCATATCTGCCAGTTCTTTTGAAACCCAAGGATGTAGCTCACCTGGGCTAGGGGACTTGAATTCATCAATGTTAGCTGGATGCTGTTTTACTATCTCCTTACCTAATTCAGGTATCAACTCACTAGTAGTCGTTTTGTCCTGCTATTTCCAATTTAAAAGTCATTCTCTTTTGCAGAGAAAATAGAAGCAAAGTGTTGAACAGCTTTGTCTTTTCTTTGTTGTCATTCATTCAGTTCCCTCCAAGTAAAGATCCTATCTCTACTTTGATGTTCCTCTTTCTTCCACTATTCCTAAAAAGAGGGGAATTTTTTTTTTGTTATTTTTAGCTTCTGTCAGCAACCCTAGCTCATTCTGAGCATTCTACTTACTGACACTATTTTTAAAAGATCCTGCCACACCCTTATTGTTCATCCTCTATCATCTAGCCTTGTTTCCATCTTTTGTACATTTCTTTTGAAAATCTAATCTGGTTGTTGAATTCCTTATTCATCTGCATTGGTTTCTTCAGACAAATTTCATTTTCCCTTCTCCTTGGAAATGTTTCTCTTTGAGGCTTTGGAATTTCATTTTTGAGCATCTCTCACCCTTCCTGAGCTGACTTTCTCTGAAGCATGAAGTCCATGAAGGGCTACCTATCTTTCCTTTAAGGTTTTTGAAATCTGCTTCTCCCACAACTAGAGTGAACGTCTCGTATGTCCAGATTGCCTCTCTTTATCAGACTCTACGGTCAATTCTCTCCATGGGTTCCATCCCAGTAAATAATTGTTCTTAATCAATGAGTATCTGATCCAGAATTGAATTTCTCCTTACTGTTTCCTCCAACTTTTAAAAGATGAAATTGTCCCTAAGAGGATCTAAGATATTAGTTGCTCCTCTTTCAGCACAGTTCCAGCACATCCTAGTACTGCCCATCACTACTATATCATGCCCCTGTGCCAAGTTTATGATCTCTCATATATGATCACTCCCACCCCTGCTGCCCACTGACAGGCCTGGACTAGTGCAATAAATGCCCTTTTAGTTGGCTTCCCTGATTCAAGTCTTTTTCCACTCTAGTTCACACCCCACTCAGTTACCAACATTATATAACCCTGTCACATACTCTCCTTAGCTCCAACCCCCATTCAATAAATTCCAGTGGCTACTACTATCTCTAGATTCAAATGGAAAATCCTCTTCTTGGCTTTTGAAGCCCTTCATAACCTGAACTCTTCCTACTTTTCAGGTCTTCTGACAATCTACTCCATGTACGCTGCCATCCAGTGACACTGGCCTCTTTGTTGTCCCTTGGACAAGAAACTCTGTCTCCTAACTGAGCATTTTCATGGGCTGTACCAAATGCCTTGCATGTTTTCCCCACTCATCTCTGCCTCCAGGCTTCACTGGCTTCATTCAAGTCTCAGCTAAAGTGTTATCTTCTGCAAGAAGCCTTTACTAGGGGCGGCTAGGTGGCGCAGTGAATAGAGCGTTGGCCCTGGAATCAGAAGGACCTGAGTTCAGAGCCGGCCTCAGACACTTAACCCACACAAACAAAAACCTAGCCGTGTAACCTTGGGCAAGTTACTTAACCCCAATTGCCCTAAAGGGGCGGCTAGGAGGCGCAGTGAGTAAGAGCGCCGGCCTCGGAGTTGGGATGACCCGAGACCAGATCCGGCCTCAGAAAATGAGCACCCACGCATAAATAATGACTAGCCGTGTAACCTTGAGCAAGTTACTTAACCCCAATTGCTTTAAAAAAAAAAAAAGGATAAGCCTTTACTAGATCCCTTTAACCCTGCATATATCTGATTTGTGCATAGTTGTTTGCATGTTGTCTCCCTCATCAGACTGAGATCCCTGAGGGCAAGGATTGTTTTTGCCTTTCCCTGTATCTTTGAGTGCTTAGCACAGTTCTTGCAATATTCTAAACATTTAATAAATGATTATTTCATCTAATTCCTCTTTCTGTCCAAGTCATCTATAGTATATTCCTGGGAGGGGAGGATAATTTTTTTTCCCAAATGCTTTATTAAATTGTGGTTTACATAATTCATTTCTACCAGATTTTGAGTTACAATTTTTCCCCATTTTTCCCTACCCCCCCACCCCAGAATAGCAGTCCCACAGGATATCCCTTGATCAAATCTGCTCTCTCCCATATCTTCTCCCATACCCCCTTCAACTTTTTCAGTAGGGCAGGGTGAATCTCTGTGCCCCAATGCCTGTATATCTTATTTCCCAATTATATGTAAAATAGTATTAATAATAGTATTTATATATTTTTACACATTTGATTTTAAAACTTTGAATTCCAGATTCATTCCCTTCCTCCCTTGTCACCCACCCTTACTGGGAAGATAAGCAATTCAGTATATGTTGTGCATGTGTAGCTATGCAAAACATTACCATAGTAGATATATTATAAAAGACTGACTATATTTCCCTCCCTCCTATCTCACCTCACACTTGGTCTATTCCCTACTTTGATCCTGTCCCTTTTCACAAGTGGGTGCTTCCAACTTTCCTCCCCCCCTTCTCTCATGCCCTCCCTTCCATGATCCCTCCTCTCATCCCCTTTCCCCCTACTCTTCTGTAGGGTGAGATATCCTATTTAGTAGGTATGTCATGAGAAGGATAATTTTTTATCTCCTTCCTTTGATTTTTATCCAAATAGTCTCCATCATGCTTTCCCATATTCAGATGCCTTCTTAATATATAATGTAGTATATTTACCTAATCTCCCCTTTTACCTATCCTTTTTTTCTTATATATACCCATCCAGATTCTTAGTCCAGTCGTGGGTTTTATCCCACCAAGTCCCAGTGATACATTTGAAGTTAAATATGCCCCATTTGGATTAAGCCCCAAATTTCTCCTTCTGGAATTTGACCTCTGACTTAACTTACTAGTTCAAACCCCTCCAAGACAGTAACAATTTTCTTCTCCTTATTAGGCCAAATGCTTTTCTCTTCTCTCTATTTCTCCCACAACCTTCTCCCTTGGAAGACTGAAGTAAAATGAGGGAGTTTCCTCCTTCCCTTAGTGGTTTTCTCTCACAAATAACCCAAGATCAATGGATAGATTTCAGGAGGGTTCGTGAGTTTCAGCGGGTGTAGTGTTAGCATTAGCAATACTCACAGTACAGATGGTAACTATGAATATGCTGGCACAGCTCTCAATCACAAAATATAACAGACTCTTCATATAGAAGACAGAAGCAAAACATTTATTCAGACACCAGAAAGCCAAATCCCAACACCAAGAAACTGAATCCATCATAGCAATAAAGAAGTTATAAGCCAGGAGCAGCAGGGAGCCATAATCACAAACAAATTTATAGTCTTCTCACAAACAAACACACACTCATAAGCCTAGCTGTCTCCTTTGCTTCAAAATTATTCAACTGATATTAAAAGAGCAAATAATCTGTTAGCTCTCCCAGTCAATGGAACTCTGCAACTAACAAATACTCTAAATTTCCCCATCAGTTCACATCCTCATTTTTCCTAAAACTACCCAAGTTCTTTGATGTTAAAAGGTTGCCTACCCTCCAACTCCTCCATATTGAAAGTTGCTCCCAAGGAGATAGTGTCCCTTGAGGAGGAGGGTTCTAATAGAATAAGACTGGAGTTCTTTTACTACTTTTTCTAATTACTACTCATCATTACTCCTGATTTGATTCTCCTTTCTATCTCTCAAATTTTGTTGAGGTCTAATGCATTCTTCAAAGAAACCTCTGACTCAGAAAGCATACTTTTTACCTAGAACTTATTAGCCCTCACCTCTATTAACATTGCTTTCTTCACTTATATGATTAACAAATGTATTAGTCTTTCTTCTGCCTTCTAGACAGTACCTTTTAAAAATTTATTTAGTATTTAATTTTTCCCCAATTACACTTCAATTTTAACTTTCATTTTTAAAACTAATTCTCTCCCTTCCTCACTTCCTACCTCATTGAGAAGGAAAGCAATTCCATATAGATTATACATGTGTAGTCATGCAAAACATATTAGTCATGTTGTGAAAAAAACATAGATAAAAAAATAAAGGAAGCTTAAAAAGTATGCTTCAATCTGTATTCAGAAACCATTAATTCTTTCTCTTGGGATGGATAGAATTTTTCATCATAAATCCTTCAGAGTTGTCTTGCATCATTGTATTGCTGAGAATTGCTAAGTCATTTACAGCTGATCATTTTATAATATTGCTGTTCCTTTATACAGAGTACATTTCACTTTACATCAACTCATGTAAGTCTTTCCAGGTATTTCTGAGAGCATCCTGCTTATGATTTCTTATAGCACAACAGCATTCCATCACAATCATATAGCATAATTTGTTCAGCCATTCCCCAATTGATGAGCATTCTCCCAATTTCCAACTCCCTGCCACCAGAAAAGAGCTGCTATAAATCTTTCCATACATATAGGTCCCTTTACCTTTTATTTTTTATTTCTTTTTGGAAACAGACCAAGTAGCTACACTTCAAGGTCAAAGGATATGCGTGGTTTTATAGCCCTTTGGGTAAGGTTCCAAATTGCACTAAAGAATGGTTGAATCAGTTCACAACTCCACTAACAGTGCATTAATGCCTTATTTTTCCCATATCCCCTCCAACATTTGTCATTCTCCTTTTCTTTCCTATTATCCAATCTAATAGGAATTGGTTCAATTTGCATTTCTCCAATCAATAATGATTTAGAGCACCTTCTAATATGACTATAGATAGCTTTGATTACTTCATTTGAAAACTGTTCATGTAATTTGATCATTTATTAGTTGGAGAATGGTTCTTGTTTTTATAAATTTGATTCAGTTCTCTATATATTTGAGAAATGAGGTTTTTATCAGAGAAACTTGCTTCAAAATTTTTCAGTTATTATTGCTAAATGTACTTCTATCCATCCTATTTACCACCTTCTAGTTAGTCTATTCTCTCTCTCCTTTCACCCTGACCCTCCTCAAAATTGTTTTGCTTCTGACCACTGCCTCCCCTAATCTGCTTTCTCCTCTATCACTACCCCCATTCTCTTATCCCCTTCGCCTTCTACTTTCCTGTAGGGTAAGATAGATTTTTTAATACCCAAATGAGTGTGTAAGTTATTCCTTCATTGAGCCAAATCTGATTAAAGCAAAGTTCACTCACTTCCTCTTACTCTTCCCCTTCCCCTCCACTGTAGAAACTTTTCCTTCCCTTATTTATTTAAGATAGTTTTACTCCATTCTACCCCCTTCCTTTCCCTTTCTCCCAGTGCATTTTTTCTCACTCCTTAATTTTATATTTTTAGATATCATCCCTTCATATTCAACTCACACCTGTACCCTCTGTCTATAAATGCTTCTTCAAACTACCATAATAATGAGAAAGGTCTTGTGAGTTATAAATATCATCTTCCCATGTAGTATGGGAATGTAAACAATTTAACTTTATTAAGCCCCTGATGATTTGCCTTTCCTATTTATCTTTTTTTTGTTTCTCTTGACTCTTGTATTTGAAAATCAAATTTTCTATTCAGCTCTAATTTTTCATCAAGAATGCTTGTAAGGGGGGTGGCTAGGTCATGCAGTGAATAGAGTACCAGCCCTGGAGTCAGGAGGACCTGAGTTCAAATCTGGCCTTAGACACTTAAAAAAACTAGCCATGTGACCTTGGGCAAGTCACTTATCCCCAATTGCCCTCCAAAAAAAAAAAAAGGATGCTTGTAAGTTCTGTATTTCACTGAATATCCATTTTTTTCCCCTGAAGGGTCACACTCAGTTTTGCTGGGTAGGTGATTCTTGGTTGTAATCCTAATTCCTTTGCTCTCCAGAATATCATACCCTCAGCTCTTTGATCCTTTAATGTAAAAGCTGCTAAACCTTGTGTTATCCTGACTGTGGTTCCACAACACTTGAATTGTTGTGTTTTTTTCTGGCTGCTCATAATATTTTTTTCCTTGACCTGGGAACTCTGGATTTCAGCTATAATATCCCTGGGAGTTTTCAGTTTGGGATTTCTTTTAGGAGGTGATTAGTGAATTCTTCCAATTTATATTTTACTCTCTGGTTCTAGAATATCAGGGGAAGTTTTCCTTGGTAATTTCTTGAAAGATTATGTTTATGTTCCTTTTTTGATCATGGCCTTCAATAGGCCTGGATCTATTTTCTCTCCTGGATCTATTTTCCAGGTCAGTTGTTTTTCTAATGAGATATTCCATGTTGTCTTCTATTTTTTTTTTCATTCTTCCAGTTTTGCTTTATTGTTTCTTGATTTCTCATAAAGGCATTAGCTTCCATTGTTTGCTTCATTCTAATTTTTAAGGAATTATTTTCTTCAGTGCACTTTTGTACTTACTTTTCCATTTGGCCAATTAAACTTTTTAAGGAGGTTTTTTTTTTTCCTTCAATGAATTTCTGTGCCTGTATTTCCATTTGGTCAATTCTGTTTTTCAAGGCATTCTCTTCATTGGCTTTTTGTACTTCTTTTATCATTTGGCCTAGTCAGTTTTTTAACATGTTATTCTCTTCAGTATTTTTTGTCTCCTTTACCAAGCTGTTGACTTTTTTTTCCCATTATTTTCTTGTATCCCTTTTATTTCTCTTCCCAATTTTTCTTCTACCTCTGTTACTTGATTTTCAGAATCCTTTTTGAGCTCTTCCATGACCTAAGACCAATTCATATTTTTTCTTGGAGGCTTTGGATGTTGGAGATTTTACTTTGTTGTCTTCTTCTGATTATATATTTTGATTTTCCTTATCACCATAGTATCTTTCTATAGTCAGAATTTTTCCTGTTGTTTGTTCATTTTCCCAGACTATTATTTCTTAACTTTTAACTCCTTGTTATAGTGGGGCTCTGCTTCCAGGGTGGAAGGCGCACTGTCCCAAATTTTAGGGGTTTTGTGAAACTGTTTTCAGAGATACTTCTAGGGACCTATAAATTTTCAGTTCTTCCAAGGTGATATGACCTAAGGAGAGGGGTTTACTACTCTCCTGACCTGTGCTCTGGTCTGTGAGTGACCATAAACACTCTTTTCTGCCCTGGAACTGTGATGAGGGTCCCTGCTCCACTGTGGCTATAAGGTCTGGTCTGCTAGTGTTCCTCCTCACCCTGGGACTGCCATCCAGGACTGTTACCCAGATCTGAGTATGGGCAAAGGAATAGAGTCCCGCCCCCAGTGCCAGCAAAGAGATACTTGCAATCTTCTGATCACTTGTTTGACCCACTCACCATTTATGGGCTGAGAGCTACAGAAGCAGCCTGCCACTTCTGATTCAGTAGCTCCCAAGGCCTGCTCCTGGTTTGCTGGGGCCAGGTCACTGGCATGGCCTACACTGGACTGTATTCCACTCTCACAGAGGCATAACAGACCTTTCTTGCTAACCTTCTAAGTTGCCTTTGGCTGAAAAGTGTTTTATGCCATCCTTTTGTGGATTCTATCATTTCAGGAATTGTTTTATGGCATTATTTAAAGGTGTTTGGAGGGGTTTTGGGGAGAGGTCAGGTGAGTTGCTCCTTTTTTTTTTTTAAGCAATTGGGGTTAAGCAACTTGCTCAAGGTTCCACAGCCAGTCATTTTTATGTGTAGGTGCTAATTTTCTGAGACCAGAACCGATCCTGGGTCCTCCAGACTCTGGGGCTGGCACTCTTACTCACTGTGCCACCTAGCTGCCCCAGAGTTGCTCCTTTTTCCCAGTCATCTGGGCTCCACATCTAGACTCATTATCTTTAATGAGTAAAATGCTCACTCATTTATGCTTCTAATTGTCTAACATACAAGGACAATTTATTCTCACTTTCTAGCAATCTAGTCAATAAACATTTTTTGGTGTGTACTATGTTTTAAGGTTAAGAACAGGGAACTCTGCTAATCCATCCTATCCAGAGCTGCTAAAAAAATCCAGAGAAATTTTTTTTCTTTCTTAAATCAACTCCTCAAACATACTTCATGTTGATTATACAAAATAATTAGGAATTTTCTCCTTATTCCACAAAAGAGCTTCCCATATGTCTTAATTATTTTGGTCACTGGGAATAAACATTCTCTTTCTGGTCTACACACTAGCCAAGGATTCCATTCTTTCAAAATACCATCCCCCTACATAAAAATAAATTTAACTTCAATAAATAAACAAGAACATGCCAACTCATTTTTTTTTCTCTTTAAAAATACTATTTGTCATATTGGATGGCTCTCTGGGATGGGGATGAGGAAGTATATATGGTATATCATTGTGATGTAAGAAACAGAAAACCCAAGTTTTTTACAAATGAACTTGTCAGCTTATGTCAATTTTTCTGGTTCTAAGCTAGGTCAACCCAGTGGTTCAGTCTCAAGGGATAAAATACAATGTGACACTTGCAGATGCTCAAAACAGAATAAAACACTATATTAATTAAGAGATTATAAGAATCCACTTCAAAATTAAAAGAACAGAAAATGCTGTTCTCTGTGTGATAGTCATCAGGTCACAAATGCATGAAGGTGATCTGTAGCATTTGGAGCTCAGGAATCTTTTCTGAAACCGTTTCCCTGTAGACCAGGTTCCTTTATGGCTTAAGTAGAAAAAGTCAACTGGTTTCCTATCTCCTTGAAGGACCAGCCTACTTCACTTGACAGCGGAACAATTGTCTAGTATACAGTATGCTGGGTAAGGCTACCCATGCAGAAAGGAGAAAGATGAAATGAGGGGCAGGGGAAAAGGTGAATCAGGGAGAAGAGGTTCTGGCCTTTGCTTGGGGGATATAAACACAATCCTGATCTCAACTATGTACAGGCATTTTTTCCTAGTGATGCACACACACACACACACACACACACACATTGCTTGCCATTGACCACCTACACAAAACCCACGCAGTTCTCACCACATTCCATTTTGGGAAGATTATAACAATTTAGCTCTGGAGTTCAGATATGATCCTAACAGTTCTTTGATGGAGAGTCTATTTTTATCTGTTGGATTCTCTCCCTGTCTCTTTCTCTGTCTCGCTTTCCTCTTCCCTCTCTGTCTCTGTCTTACTTTTCCTATCTCTCTGACTTCCCATTTACAATACTGAAGCACACAAATCAGAAGTTGCTGTGATCATTTTACCTTAAGATGGCATTTAGTGTTGATTAAACAGAAATTTAAATAATCTTTAAAAGCAGACAAGCTTTGGATTTAACATATGATATGCTGATGAGGAAAAACTCAAGAGAAAGAAAATTTAAGAAACTTTTCCATTTTGCAGAAGAAAGTTTAGAACAATCAGTCCAACCCAGACATGCCTCTTTTCTGGGGGTCTCTGGCTTCTCCCCATCAGTCTCAGCAGGTGAGCAGGTATAGGTGGGGGTCCAATGGTAGTTCAATACCAACTTAATCAGCCCTAGAGCTCACTCCCTGTCTCCAGTTCCCACCCCCACTCCAGTCTCTATCCCATCTCTTTAAGTTGCTCAAACTCTCTCCATTAGTATAGGTAATAAGCCCACTTCCTCTAGAGGAACTTTGTCCTAACCTTTGTCCCCTTGTACCTTGCAGCGTTGCTGTGAGGACCAAACGATATAATATTTTCAAAGAGCTAAACAGTGTCAGGTACATAGCAGATTATAAACGCTTATTCCCTTCCCTTTCGTTTCCCCTTGCTTCATTATATTTCTGCCCTCCTCAACTTTCAGGATTAGGACAGAGCAAATTGCCTTTTCCAAGAGCATTGATAATTTTTCTGTTCCCATGTAATAGTCAAGTTCCTTCACTCTCTTAGTCCCTTTGACTCAGACAACCTTGAAATTAGGGTCCTGTCACTTTAGAGTTTTATGCATCTGGGAGCCACATTCAGGAAGTTCCTTTCCTTCTGGCACATTATTTCCTGTACCATTGGGCCCATTACATGGTATAGTGGGAATAAGGATGTTAATTTATGATAATCAACTCCATTCTGTTTTAAGACTCAATTTTATGACTCTTTGTTATATAATTTGGTTTTCTGTCATAAGATGAGCTCTTGTGTATAGCTTGTTAATGATGTGTGTTCCCCCAGATTTGGTAAACAACTGATAAACATTTGCTAATAATGCTAGCTTAGATTGATCGCTTCCCTTCATCATAAGCTTAGGTACTTAATCACTAATCAGAATTTAGCTGTAACTTGTAAATACCCTTAGTAAGAACCATAAATACTCACCAGAAACCCCAGTCATCAGCTTATTTCTGGATTTCAACTAGGGCAGACTTCTGTGCTCCCCCACACTTGGAAATGGTAGCATCCCCTATTAGTTCAGATGCAGTGATGATGGACAGAGACTTACTAGAATGCCACTTACAAAGTAGGTACACAGCCTCAGACTAGGCTGAGAGACCATGGGCACCACCACAAGACACATACTTGCCAGGAGCTACAGGAATCAGATTATTGCTTTATTTATAGGATTTGAAGCCTGTATTATTGAATAGTCAATAAAGTTTGATTGAATGTATTGATAAGTATTAGTATTACTAGTTTAACTTCATCTCTAATAAGCCTACATAACAGTAAATCAGTTTTAGTGACCCCTGAAAATGGAATTTAAAACTATCATAAAAAACTTTGTGCTCCAAGACTTTAAGGAAGAGAGAGACAGAGACAGAGACAGAGACAGAGAGAGACAGAGACAGAGACACAGAGACACAGAAAGAGAATGAGAGAGAATTTTGTTTGTGTTTGTTTTATGTAATGTGGAATAGTGATGGAAAACCCAAATAGAAAAGGATCCTTGCTAGCTGCATATTGACTTGGAAAAATCACAAATTAACATTATCTGTGTCACACTATATTTTCATTTATTTTATTAAACATTTTCCTATTACATTTTAATTTGGTTTAGGCCTCTGGCTGCATGCCCTTCTTTCCTTCTACCCTCATGAGTTTGAAATCTCAGATATTGAGTTTATGCTGTGAGCATTGCTTGTATTCTGTAGATCTGGTTAATTCCAACTGTCCTTTTTCCTGTTGTCTGATCAGTCAAAGGAAAATGAGTGAGAAAATTAAGAATTTTCATAGCTTGCAGTGCCTCATCTCAGTTCTTAATTCATCTAAGTTCCTAATTCTGGACAAGTTGGGAATGCAGAGAGGAAAAGATAAAAAAGAAGATACTTTTTCCATTTGCAGATAATAACACCAGGAACTAAAAAAAAAAAAAAAAAACCCAAATTTGTGACTGGTATAATCTATTTAATGTGTATTCCAAATTATAATGAGCCTGTGGTTTTAATGTTTTCATATATACTGAAATATCCTGGTAGGTTTGGGGGGAGTGCAACTCCTTAGGATTATTAAAAGTTGAAACTTTGTGGAATTTGCATACAAACAGCACCCAGATCTCTCTATCATGCTCTCCCTTCCCTGGAGAGTGAAACATTTCATTGCTTCAGTGTCGGGGAAGAAGATAATTTCACCAGGTGGAGAATGCTCAACCCTTAAATAGAACTAAAGCCAATTTTACAATTTTGTCTCCAGTGACTCCAAAAACAGAAAATAGGAGGCAAGTTGTCTTGAAGTTTGAAGTTGCTGTCTTATCTGGTGCTTAAGAACTGCCTAGTGTAGCTATTAGCTCTTCTCTCTAGCTTGGAAAGAAAAAAAAAAGGTTGTTTAAATCAAACAGGCAAATGATTTGGAAGGAAGCAAAGTTTCATTTTAGGAGAGCACTTTTCCTGACCACTGTGGTCACCTGTGAAAATAGTAAAACAGGCTTTGCACATGCCCAGATCACTTAAATGGAGGCATCCATGTGGGAGGTGGCTGAGACCTGTTTCTGGGAGAAGATACCCTTCATCTCCCTACCATGTGAGTTGGAACAGGTTCTTCCCATTGGTTGTGTAGCTAGAACAGGCTTTATCTTCAAAACTGGGACAGTCAGTCTCTCTTTCTCTCTTTCCAGCACCACCCATAGGCTAAGGTCTTCTCCAGTAACTATACACCAAGCTGGATGTAGGGGAAAGAAACCCTGGACAGGCAGGATTGGCTCAGAAGGCAACACTGATAGTTATCTATCTCCTATTATGATGTTCTCCTGACCCTTGAAGTAGCTACCTTCCTTCTCCACCCCACTTTTCTCAGCAAGGGGTCAACTGTGTCCAGGGAGGATTAGCACTTCTGGTATAATGGCTTACCAAGCCTTCTTCAGAGCTACTTATTCACTTTTGGCATCCACCTTCACCTAACTCTCACCTGTGGTTCCAAGAAGCTGTAACACAAGCAGCAGCCACACCCCAGTAAAATTGTCTAGGCAGACAGGCTAAACCAGGTTGAGGGTAACCAAAGAGCCTTAAATCCATCAGTGAGTTAGGGGGATGTCTATTCCAAAAATGTAAAGATATTCCCAGTGGAATGGGTAGATGAGAACAATTTGTTCCAACAGCTATGAAGATGGCTGAAGCAGGTGCTGTATAGCACTTAGAGTTTGGTCAGATATGGAAGACACCAAGGTCATCTACTGCATTCCAGGCCACCACCAGTCTTCCTGACTTCTGTCTTGCCACTGGACTTTGATGACCCTGGAAGAGGGAGTGAATCTAATGACTTAATGGTTATATTTTGAGCCCTCCTGACTCAGAGTGAATGTCAATAGTAACTGTTTCTCTTTTGACCAGCAACCCTGAGGGTCTTCCCTCCCAATTTGATTGTTTTTTATTAAAGGGGACATCCCTTGACTCACTTCTTTAAGAGGCCTATTCACTGAATGGGCCTTATCTAAGTGAGAACCTGAAAAAATCTCCAGTCATCCTGATGAATATCTGGCCACTGGACCCAGATGGCTCTGGAGGAAAAAGTGAGGCTGGTGACCTTGCACAGCCCTCCTTCCCTCAAGTCAGTCAACTATAAGTCATATCATCATTAAGGACAGGGGTGGCTAGGTGGTGCAGTGAGTAAGAGCACTGGCCCCAGAGTTGGGAGGACCCGGGATTGGTTCTGGCCTCAGAAAATGAGC
Organism: Gymnobelideus leadbeateri; assembly: GCA_011680675.1. Taxonomy (NCBI): domain Eukaryota; kingdom Metazoa; phylum Chordata; class Mammalia; order Diprotodontia; family Petauridae; genus Gymnobelideus; species Gymnobelideus leadbeateri. The sequence goes on along the minus strand of WOXC01005818.1, from coordinate 234,046 downwards.
ACCCACACATAAATAAATAACTAGCCGTGTAACCTTGAGCAAGTTCCTTAACCCCAATTGCTTAAAAAAAAAAAAAGAACGAAGGACAAACACTACAATAAATACACACCCAAGTCAAGACTTTACCCTAGGATGTCACTGGTCCTCTTAAGAACATTGATATAAGAGCTAAGAAAGTCTTCAGTTTTTATCTTATCTCCAAGGGCATTTACATTTTAACAGGGAAATCCTAAACACTGAAAAAAATAGTTTTGAGACTCTTAGGAATATACAATTATATCTTCTCCATCAACTTTTCAATACATGGCAGGTTGGCATAAGAAATTACTGTAAACGGGAATTTGGGGGTAGTTTTATGGAAGCCACAGACTATATGAAAAGTCCAGCAGGTGACACAGAAAAAGTTTAGCAACTCATAAATGCTTAACCCAAATTTTACAAGCTACTGTAAATACCCCCAGAAAAGGAAAAGAAAAAAATCTGACTTGGTCTCTGGTAGGAAGGGAGGGCCAAAAAATTTTATGCAGATTTTCCCGATGGCAGGGGTGCCACACTCTGCCTTTAGAGACAGAATTTCATGTATGGAGTAGCTAAGTGGCAAAGTAGAATGGTAGCTAGAATTTGGGACTTGGAATCAGCAATACCTGAGTTCCAAGTCTGCCCAGGCATTCAGTTTCCTCAACTAAACTGAAAGGGGAAAAATAGCATCTGCTTTCTGAAGGGTTTTGTGAGGGTCAAATGAGATAATACATGAAGAGATCTGTAAACTTCAAAGTGCTATGTAAATATTAGCTATTATTTTTATTAAAGGGACCGTAGCATTGGAGGTGAGGAGGGGGAGGTGAAAAGATGAGCAAAGTCTTTCCAGAAAGCTTTTAAGTTGCACAGTGGATACAGTGGTTTCCTCTTCCTGCTGTTAAGACCAGTCCTTGTTACAGGTGAAATAAATAAACTAGAAATAGTTGAATACAACAGGGAGCCGTGCTAAATCCAAAAAAAGAAACTCTTCTATTTGGCTTTTAAAAGCCCTTCACAAAGTTGGCTCTTTTCTACCTTTCCAGTCATACACTTTACTCCCCTCCACAGCTATCCAGCAACACTGACCTTTTTGCTGTTCTTCACAAACGACATCTGATCCCCCAACTCCACAGCTTTTCACTTCCCCCATGCCTGGAAGGCTTCCCCTCCATACCTCTGCCTCCTGGTTTCTCCAGCTTCCTTCAAGTCTCAGCTAAAATTTCACCTTCTACAAGAAGACATTTCCTGATCCCCTTAATTGTTAGTGCATTCCCTCTGAGATTATCTCCAATGTACCCTTTATATATCTTATATATAATTATTTTCTTATTGTTTCCCGCTTCAGAATGTGAACTCCTAGAAGGCTGGGGCTGTTTTTGCCTTCTTTGCATCCCTAGCATTTAATAAATGCTTGTGGACTTGACTTGAGAAAACCCACACAGTTCTTCTTCAGGTCAAGACAGGAGGAGCCAAGACAGACATGGTCTTGCTCCTCACGAAAGAAAATAGTGGAGATTCTATAATGCTCACTTTTTTTTTTTTTGCCTTTTGGAGGGCAACTGGGGTTAAGTAACTTGCCCAAGATCACACGGCTAGGTTTTTTTGTTTGTGTGTGCATTAAGTGTCTGAGGCCAGATCCGAACTCAGGTCCTTCTGACTCCAGGGCCGATGCTCTACTCACTGCACCACATAGCCGCCCCTATGCTCACTTTTCATTGGAATAAAATCTTGGGAGCTGTAGGTTATATCAACATGACTGCTTGTATCCAGAGAGAATCAGAAAATCATAGAATACCTAAACTAAAAAGGCCATTGGAAATAATCTAGCTACCTTTACCCCCTTCCTCCCCTCCCCCATCTTACAGGCAAAGCAGTTGAGTCTAGAAAAGTGATGTGATTTGTCCAAGATCATTCAGAGATTTAGGGTCAGAGCAAGCACCAAAGCTTTGGTGTCCGGCTCACAGGATCACAGGTTTGAAGTTGGACTTCAGATGTCAGCTATCCCAGCCCTCTCATTTCACAAATAAGGAAACTGAATCCAAGAAGAGTTAGACCATAGAGGCCACATATTTAGAAAAATCAAGATTCGAAACTAGCTCCTCTGTCTCAAAGTCCAGAACTCTTTCCCTTGACTTCCACAGATTACTGAAGGGGGAAAATGTGCTTGACATGATCAGCCTGATTTGAAGCTTTTTAGTTCCTCACCTCTTCCTAACTTCATTTTGCTCTTTGTGGGACTCCCCACAGCTTCCTGGGGAAACCTAAATGCATAAGGCTTCTTCTGACTTGTTTTAATTGGTTGACACCTGAAATCATTAGGAATTCCACTCAGAGAAGTTCCAAACCTAACTGCCAGATTGACAAAAGGTAGAAATGGTAGTTCTCAAAACTGAAGAGCCAGGCTTATAAAGTCAAAGTAATGAAATCTTATAGTAACTTAGATATGCTAATCAGTCCAGAGGTTCTTTCCACCTGGGCTATTTCTTTCTTTCTTTCCTTCTTTTTCTTACCCTGGAAAAAAGAGGAAGGGAAGAGTAGAATTTCCCTTTCCTTTGGCCTATGTTGTTTTAAAATCTTGGAGGAGTAGCACTGATGCATTTTGCTCCTCCTCAGAACTCTGGGAGATGTGACAGGTACTCATTTTCCCCCTGCCATAACCCATCTATCAACAGAAATAGATGGCATGGGCTACACAAAACTGGTGAGTATATACTCTTCTCTTGCATGGTAGATAGAGTGCTGGGCCTGGAGGTAGGAAGACCAAAGTTCAAATGTGCCCTTAGATACTTACAAGCTGGGTAACCCTGGACTTAATTTCTGTCTGCTTCATTTTTCTTAATTATTACATGGGGATAATAGCTCCTACTTCTCAGGGTTGTTGTGAGGATCAAATAAGATATTTGTAAAGTGCTTGGCACTATACATATATGTGTGTATATATGAATATATGTGTGTGTACATATACATATGTGTGTACATATACATATGTAGTGCATGTGTATATCTATATCATGTATGTGTATATATACGTGTGTATATATATCATATATATGTGTGTACATATATATACATATAAATAGATAGATAGATTGATAGTTTAGTTGTGTGACAATGAACAAATCACTTTGAGTCCCAGTTTCATCATTTATGGGGATAACCATAGTAATGACCTCACACAATTGTTATAAGTTTCAAAGGAGATGATCTATCAAAAATTTTTTTTTGGTCTGGAATATATATGTGTGAGTAGGTGGGTGTCTTCTGGAATATGTGTGTGTTTTCTGTTTGGAAGTTTGAGATAGCTTTCTTGGTCTTTTTTCTCTCATTATGGCATTCGAGTTTTTTTTTACTTGTTCTAGGATGCCTATAACCCTTGTATTGTCTCTGTACATTCTGTCTTCAAGACCAATATGTTTTGCTTGTATAGAGATCATGTTGTCTTTTAACATCATTACTTTTTGCTTCCATTCTTCCAGACTGTCCTTCACTTCTGTGATTTTACAGTTCCAATCAATTCTTTTCTCTTTGTTTCTTTGGTGAAGTTTGCCACCATGAATTTTTTTCCCCATTCTTCCAGTTATTTCTGCTATACAAGCCATAAATTCTGCTTTTATTATTCTTAATTCTTAGTGGTTGACCAGGTCTTACCATGTCACTTTCCTACTCAAAAATCCTAAATTGCTCTCGATTGCCTCCCAGGACAAAATGCAAACTCTTATGCCTTAAATAAACTCTTCTGAATCATTCAGGAACATCCTGCTGTGGTTCCATGCTCTCATGGAAATCCACAGTCCTTTGTCTCCTCAGGTGCTGATATATTTCCTTTTGTTTTGCAACATCTTTTTCATAGATATCTGGAATCTTTTGATGATCTAGAGCTCATATTCCTTCTACTATCAATATCTTCCTTGCTGGTTTATCTGCTTGTTCTTAAGGTCTCTGAATTCTCTTCCTCCTTAGATCTTTGGTAATTTCAGTATTTTTTCCTTATATTCCCCTATCACTCATTTTCTCACTCCTCCTTTGATGGTAGTTCCCCTGAGCTGGGAAATTCACTTTTCTCTAGCTTCAGTTTCTGCCCCAAGAGACTCCTGAGGGAAACAGAAATAGAACTGGCTTTAGGTTAGTGCCAGTTCATTTTCTCCAAGCCTAAAGGAGCCCTTCATGCATGCTGGTGCCCTCTCCCATCTATGCTTTATTTAAATAAAGTGTTTTGGTTTACCCTATATTGTAACACCAATAGTCATGATGTTTGTGTTTAAGATGATTTTTAGAACTCCTCTGTGTCTTATGGCATGTGCTTTTTGTGCTGTGGGGAGAAAGAAACAATTAAAAGTTTGGAGACCCTGGAGGGCAAATGTTGAACCAGCATTTAGAAACCAGTGCTATAACTAGCAAAGGAATAGAGAGTGTAAGGTATGATTTCTTCATGGGAGGAACCATTTCCATGGTTATAATCTCATTATTTATTGATTTTTCATTTATATGAAATCATAGAACTTCAGAATTGGAAGAGACCTCAGGAGCTTTTTAATTCAACCTATACCTGTAATGTTAAAGGAATTTGAAGATTTTCCCTGCCCCTTAATAGGCCCATGTGACCTGCCTTGAGCTCTGCCCCAGTCTATAGCTGAGTGACATGGAACTCAGTGTGGAAGTTTACACAACAGAGTATGAGCAGAGATCGGGAATTGGGAGAGTGAGGTGGAGCTGAGAGAAAGAAGAAGCAGAGAGAACCAGATCAGCTGGAGTGGGTGAGGGAGAGGTATTTTGCCTGGGGGAGCTTGTTTGTGGGGAGGCCTGATGGAGGGAAGGCTTGGGGATGGCAGTGTTACCTGCATTGGTAATGTGTACCAACTTCTTTATTACAATGGTGGATTTGGCTTTCTGCTATATGAATAAATATCTTGATTTTGTTTTCAAAGAAGAGAGTCTGTTATATCTTGTGATTCAAACCTGGAAATATGCCTGCATTTTCATAGATACTTTGGGTACCTCACTGGCAATATAATACCAGAACATGAGTCCTCTTGATTTCTATTAAGTATTCATCCAGTCTTTGCTTTAAGATCTTCAGAAGGTCTAGAAGATTATTGTAGCAAAGGACTAGAAACTGAAGTAGTGTCCATCAGTGGGGAAGTGACTGAACCAAGTTATCATATATGAATGGAATATTATTCCCACCTATGAAATGACAAAAAAGGTAGATTTAAGAGAAGCCTCATTAGACTTACACGAATTGATGCAGAATGAAGTGAGAAGACCAGATCAGTTTATATATTTAGCAACAGTACCATAAAGAAAAACCTGCTCTCCCATCCTCACCCCTTCATCCCTTTATCTCTAGAGATGGTCAGTCATGTAGAAGCAAGTGACAGAGTCTCTTGGTTGGAGAGAGAGCAACCATGGAGGGAATGACAATGTGACCAAGGGGTGGGAGTAACTGAACCGCCGACTTCAGAAGAGCTCCTCTCAGATATGGAACAGAATGAGAGTGAGGCATGATAAAAAAAAATTAACCCAAGATATTTGGATGTTAATGTAAAACCAATTCATAAAAAACAAAGTATTCACAAACACAATAGGAAAAAGTAAAAGACCCAATGAGAAGGAATTGCCTCTTTAGCAATGCCAAGTTCATTTCTGTTCTGGAGGAGACCAGATTTGTCCAGGAGTGCTGAAAGGCTGGAGGGCAGTCTAGGTTCCTGCAGTGGGAAGGGGTGAGGGGTCACAGAGGAAAGGATAATGTCTTGATTGTTAAATGTTCCTGGAAGTCTTCATTATTATGATGCATTCCTGCGAGTCCTTTATGTTTTATACATTTGCTTCATGAGCTATTTTATGGTTATGCTCTATTTGGCTGTTCTCCATATGATACTGTTAGCTTGCATGAGAGCTGGGGACCTTTTTTCCACATTTGTGGACACCTAGCCTTGAGATACATTCTTAGATTTCCTGAGAAAACTCTGAGGATTAGCAAAATGAGCCAAAGATAGAAGATCACTTGACCTATCATCCCCTAAAGTCCTTATCTCTCATTCCTTTCACAGTCAAACTAGAAAACATTGCCCTTGTTCCCTCCATTTCTTCTCACTCATTTCTCAACCCTTTGTAATCTGGCTTCTGATCTTATTATTTAACTAAAACTGCTTTCTCCAATATCTTAATTACCAAACCTGCCAGGGAAGATTTCTCAATCTTCATTCTTCTTGATCTCTCTGCTATGTTTAACAGTGTTAAACACCTTCTCCTCCTGGATAATCTCTCTTCGCTGGGTTTTCATGATATTGTTCTCATTTGGTTATCTTTCTATCCATCTGACTGCTCCTTCTCAGCCCCCTTTGCTGGATCATCATTCGTGGTTTTCCCACTAAATCTGGGTGTTAGTCCTAAGCCCCATCCTAAACCCTCTTTTTTTTTTTCTTTACATTCTCTTTCAGTGACCTCCTCAGCTCCCATGGGGTCAGTTACTATCCCTAAACATCACTTCAAGATCTATATCTACATCTCTAGCCAAGCCTCTAAACTAAGTATTTTGGTGTCCCTTTTAGACATCTCAGGTTCAACATGTGATCTTTCCCTTCAAATCTATCCCTCTTTCTAACTTCTCAATTTGTCTTGAGGACACCACTATCCTTCCAGTCACCAGTCTTTGCAACTGTAGTCCTCATTATCCCTCACCCCACATATCTAATCAGTTGCAGAGTCTTATTCATATGTTTACATATCTATCTTCTCTTCCCCCTTACTACTTTTTTTACTTTGGATATTTTAGGAAGCTGGTGCTATTGGGAACTCAGTTTTCACAGCTTTCTTTAATTGTTATTTTTGGCACAGGTGGTTGAAATGACCCTTACCACTTCAGGAAAGAAAAATGCTTTCTAGATAGAAAAAAACCACCTTTAGACCTCTTCTCAAATCTGTCTTTCACAAATGCTAACTGGGAATTACTTCTCCATCCCTTTCCCAGAGGAGAATTCCATAGATCTTTTGATTTAAACCATGTACAAATCCACATAATGAGTGAAAGCTGGATTTGAGCTAGAAATGACCACAGATGACATCTAATCCAACCCCCTCCTTTTACAGATTATGAAAAATTAGGCCCTTGGACTTGAGAGACAGTGTTTTTTAACTGTATCATGCTGCCATCAAGAAAACCTGGGTTCAAATTCCACCTTTAATACTTACTAGTTGTGTGACAATGAACAAATCACTAACCCTCTCTTAGTCCTAGTTTCATTATTTGTAATATGAAGATGGTAACCATAGTAATGACCTCACACTTGTTATGTGTGACCTCACAGACTTGTTTTGAGTCTTATATGAGATAATGTATGAAACAAATTTTTGGTCTCGACTAGTGGTTTCATTCTTATATGGAACTCTTAGTGTGAAAACATCTACCAACAGATATTGGCCACTCATCTATCTGTCTTGGTGGTGGGGGTGGGGGTGGTGGTAGTCTTCCTTCACTTTTGAAGATGACCGATAACATCACAAGTTGATGTCTTGACTTGTGCATTGAATCAAATTTAAGTATGGCAAGAGTTGCTTGGGTGGTAACATTTATAGGTCACATATCTAAGCTAATATATGTCAGAAGTAAGATCTGAACTCAGATCATCCTGACTCCATCCTGCTACACTCTGACTGCTGTCCACTCTGCCACATTCTAATCTAGCAAATCTCAAAACACTCTATAAACATCAGTTTTATTATTGCTGTTGTCACATGCAGATACAATTATAACAAGAATGACTGAATCTGGTGTGAGATTGCTGTGGAAACATTCAGAGATAATTGCTGAAGTAGGAGAATGGGAAGAAGGCAAGTTAGAAAGGACATAAAGAAGAATTAGGGCCCCTAATTCTTCACTGTTGCTCGAGGCTGGTCAGAAGTTACCAAATGTAGTAGCCTCAGTCACCGTAACTGTTTTTTGTTAGTTATTTTGGCTTTAGAGGGGGCTGTAGGACAGTATAAAAGTATAGTAGCAGAGTAATGAAAAAGTCACTGTTGTCCTTGGCAGGGGGTATAGTAGAATCCTTCAAATTTAAAAGAGTTTTCTGTGTATGTATGTCTTCAATAGCAAGAAATGCAGAATTAGAATCAGTGAAGGGTCCACCCCAAATCTCAGCCAACATTCATTCTATATCCTCTCTTCCTTTTTTTCTTTTCATTTTATAACCAATTTTTGAGGCCTGGGCAGCTAGAGGGTATAGTGGATGAAGTGTTGGGCTCGGAATCAGGAAGACTGGAGTTCAAATTTTGTCTCAGACACTTACTAGCTGTGGGCAAGTCACCTGTTTTCCTCAATTTCCTCATCTGTAAAATGAACTGGAGAAGAAAATGGCAAACCACTCCAGTATCTTTGCCAAGAAAACCCTAAATGGGGTCAGGAAGAGTCAAGTATGACTGAAAACAATAGTGTGAGGTCTTGCCTTTCATATAAGCAAATTCTGTTTGAGTTTAAAAAAAAGCAAAAACTTTAAAAACCTCATTGTTCTCTTCTCCCTATCTAAGTTACAGTCACCTGAACTGATTTGTCTCTCATTTGTCATTTTTACATACAAACACAATGTTCTCAGTAATTTACATTTCTTCCAATAAAATGTGTTCAGACTGATAGGTCTCCTCAAGGATCCTGTCCAAAAGACAGCAGCTCTGTGTCCCTAAAAAGACAAAATGTGGAGGAACAGCTTTGGGCTCCTTGTGGTAGAGGGAGGACTGATGGGCTTTTTCAAATAGGGAATGAAGAATTCTTAAAAACAATATATGGAAGCAATAATTTGCTAATGACTCCATACACATCTGTGACTCTCACTCCAACTGTCAATGTGTTTTCTTTATGTTTTAGAGCTGATAGCTTTAAAGTGGCTTTAAAATGAGCTTTAACATAGACTCATGCCCTCTATTAAAAGTATGGAACCATTATTTCACTTCTCTTTCTGGAACCAGATTTATCTGTTGGGTGACTGGAAGAAAATGTTAAAAGAATGTGATCAGTTGGGGGAGGCTCGGTGGTGAAGTGAATAGAGCACCGGCCCTGGAGTCAGGAGGACCTGAGTTAAAATCCAGCCTCATTCGCTTAACACTTAATAGCCACGTGACCTTGGGCAAGTCACTTAACCCCAATATTGCCCTGCCTTCCCCTCTCCAAAAAGCAAAAAATAATAATAATAATAATATGATCAGTTGGGGGCTACTCCTGGGGCATTCAAAGATTTAAACAACCCTCTAAAACCTCCTGTCTTTATAAAATATAGTACTTAGGAACTGTTTTTAGAGTTCTCCATTTGTCAAAGAGGTGAGGTAGATCCGGTAAAATTTAGTTCCCATTTGGGGGGTGGGGTGGTGGTAGACCATCCATCTTCGTGTTCCAGCTTCAACTCTGAATAGGGCTCATTACAAAGAATTTGTTTGCAAAATTGTTGGTTAGATAATGGTTGTGCTAGAGCTACAGTTCAATATAGTTCTTGTTTTTCTTGTGCTTCCTTAACATTAGACTAAATATGCCTTGAAAATAAGGACTAGGTTTTCTTTCATTCCTGTTTCCCATCTAAAAAAGAAATTGGACAGAAGGAAAGTCACATAAACCCAAAGATTTTACTTGTTTAAACAAGGAGGAACAGAAGCAGATTGCTCAGAAAATGGCTCTGATTCTACATGGCACAGCTTTACATTTTTAAAGGTTTAAAAGGGCAAATGGATTAAACAATAGTGGGAAAATGTCGAGGATGTTGTAACATTTTTCCATTTCTGTGTTTATATTCCTAAACTGTGATATCTATGTTTCAAATTCTAAAACATTTTGCCTTGTAAGTATCCTTGTAGATTCAGGATAATAGGCTGTTATGTTGTTTCTAATTGTCAAGGTTGCTCCAAAATGGAATTTGTCTTATTCTTCCTTTTCAGAGCCCACTTTTGTCCAAGACAAGAGTATCTCTTGTTACAGAATGACTGTTGACTCATTTCATCTGAAGAGCCATGTGATGGAAGCAGCAAGATTTAGAATCTAAGAAATGCTGTAATCAGGCATATACAATCTATAAAATGAATTTCTCAGTGCCTTACAAGATGCCTTTCACAATTTTTTTCCAGACATGTAAATTCCCTCTACCAATGCATATCTACAAGTATTCTGAAGCTTATAGTCTTAGAATTTTGCTGAGTGTACTGAAAAGCAAGTGACTTGTCCTAGTCACGAAGACAGTGTATATCAGAGGCTAGACTTGAATTGTACCAAGATTTCCCTGACTCTGAGGTCAGTTCTTCATCTACTGTCTTATGTTACCCTCTCTACTCCACACTGCATAGTAGATATTTAATAAATGTTTTAATTGAAAGAAGGGGTTAATGAGAGGTTCCAAGACCAGTAGGTAAGGAGGCCCCTCTCCAGACAACCTGGCAAGTCTAAAGGATTTGTTTGTCTGGCTGAAAAAGACCAAAAAGTGAGGCGGGAGACTGGGAGAATTTGACATTGGGGTGAGTAGAAGTTGTTAATGCTCAGGCTAGTAAAATATCCCCTTAATCTTCAATGTTGGGGACTGGCCAGTGATGATAGCTTTTGCACAACTCTACCTCACCTAAATCCAATTCACTCACAAGTCAAAACATTACCCTTGTGATGCCATTAGTCCTCTTCGAGATTGAAGGATGAACAACAATCAAAATCAAAGAAGAAAAAAACCCATTAGTACTAATATTCTATTCTGCACTTAGTTATCAATCTACCAGAAACAATTTGCTTTAAATTATCATTAATTTATTAATTAATAATTGTTATTAATAATAATTAAAATAATAAAATTTATAAATTAATTTATCATTAATACAAGTAATTTTTAGCCTGGAGGGAAAGATGCCCAAACTGTCATTCCCTGTGTCATGACTGCCCTAAGACAATTTCAGGTTAACATTTATAGTAATCTTGCAAATGAACCCTTCTCAGAAATGAAAATGAAACATCAAGATGGCTGGTCTAGCATCCCCCAGAAATGGAAAGTATAAATTGTACTGGATCTACTTCACTTCTCTGACAAATAAAGAACTCTAAGGACAATTCCTAAATACTATGTTTCATAAAGACAATAAAAGGAAAAGACATCTTAAAATACATGTAGATATTATACCTGGGTTAATGTTTCAGACAAAAGGACCTCCTCCCTTCCATTGCTATGTCAATCCTTTCTCAGTGGAGAAGGGTAGATGCTAGTTTGTCAATTACTTCAGATAGAGAGGTTAAAAGGAGATTGCCGTTAAATGAATTAATAATCAAATCACAAGGCAATTAATATAAAGGCCAGAAGTTATTCTTGCTCAAAAAGTTTGCTATCACCTGTAATCCATTTTCCTAAGAAAATATCTCCCTGACTAATCACTCACTTTTTCTTTTTTTTCTTTTTTGTTTGAGGGCAATTGGGGTTAAGTGACTTGACCAAGGTCACACGGCTAGTTTGTGTGTGTGTGTGTGTGTGTGTGTGTGTGTGTGTGTGTGTGTGTGTGTTAAGTGTCTGAGGTCAGATTTGAACTCAGGTCTTCCTGACTCCAGGGCTAGTGCTCTATTCACTGCGCCACCTAGCCACCCCTAAATCACTCACCTTTTCAAGGAGCTTTTCCCAGAAGTCTGGAAAAGACTTTAGAGAGAAAATATTATGTCTTAATCTTTTCAGTTTTACTATAAATGAGGTTTAAAATACACCTCTACACCAAGCTCAACATTGCCCATTTCAAGTGAAGCCTTGCTGATCATCTAGGTAAGCAACAAAGGCAGTAGGTAGGTGAACTCAGGCTAAAGATGGCAGAAGGAAACTCTGGGAAAGATAAGATGGTATTGAATGAACAAGAGACCTTGAATTTCCAGAGTATCATCATCCAAAGCATGACAATCCTTGTATAGAGCACTGGGCCTGGAATCAGGAAGACTCAAATTAGGCCTCAGATACTACTGTGACCCTGGACAAGTCATTATCCTCTGTATACCTCAGTTTCTTCATCTGTACAATGGGGCTAATAAGACCTGCTTCTCAGGGTTATTGGGAGGATCAAATAAGATAATAATGTAAAAATACTTAGCACAATGCCTGGAACATAGTAAGCACTATATAAATATCAGCTACTATTATTGTTGTTGCTGGTAGGGCTGACAGTACAGTAATAAGACTCACAATCATCAATGCATGCAATTACACTTTACTGACCATTCAATAAGACAAACATCAAAGTCTCTAGGAACAAACTGCCAACCTGACTCCTGAATATTCTGGTAAGCATGTCTTATGTCTTGTGCTCATGACAAAGCTCTCTCTCTCTCTCTCTCTCTCTCTCTCTCTCTCTCTCTCTCTCTCCCTCTCTCTCTCTCTCTCTTTTTCTCTCTCTCTCTCTCTTTCTCTCTCTCTCTCTCCTTCAATAGCAGGAGCTAGGGTGGCATTCTGGGAAGTCTCTGTCAATCAGTATTGCTTTCAAGCAAACACAGGATGCTCACATTTCCAAGTATGGGGAACATAGGAGTCTGTCCTAATCAACCCAGGAGCAGGCTAATGCAGGGCCTCTGGTGGATTGTCATGGTTCTAGCTAAGAGTGTTTATAAGTTACACATCTAAGTTCTAAATGATTACCTAAGCTTATGATAAAAGGAAACTATCAATCAAAGCTAAAGTCATTAGCAAGTGTTTTCATTTTGCTCCCCTACATTTTGGCTCCTTCAATAATGTTTTGTCATTTATTGTCTGAATCAATCAAAGGTGGTACTACAATTTTAAATTCATCTACAGACATTTCTTCTAGGTTTATAATTTAATTGGTTTATCACACTTCTAATAATTATTTTTCAATATGCAATCTTTTTTTCTCCTAAGAGTTTCTTAACTTGAGTCTTAAGTATTCCATTAAAAATTTCTATCATCCCCACCACTTAGGAGTTATATGCTAAATAATAACGCCACATAATTCCTTTGGGTTTCATCCCAATTCTTAACCTTCCTAGCTGTGAAGCATATTCCTTTATAATTTTTTTCAAAACAAAAGTAATTATTTATTTTATTCATTTTTTGAAGAAATTTTGAGTTCTGAATTCTCTCCATCCCTTCCACCCCTCCCCCACCCATTGAGAAGGCAAGAAATATGATATCAGTTATACATGTGGAATTATGCAAAACAAATTTCCATATCAGCCACATTCCAAAAAAAAAAACCCTAGAAAAATAAAGTGAAAAAATTATTATTCTTCAGTCTGCATTCAGACTCCATCAATTCTCTTTGGAGGTGGATAGCATTGTTCATCATGAGTCTCTAAGAATTATCTTGGATGATTGTAATGAACAGAATAGCTAAGTCTTTCACAATTTTATCATAGTTACAATATAGCTGTTACAGTGTAACAACAGTTACAGTTCAAGTTTTTCCAGGTTTTCCTTAAACTATTTTTCTTATAATTTCTTATAGCATAATAATATTCCTTTATAATCAGATACCACAACTTGTTCAGCCATTTCCCAATAGATGGGCATCCCCTCAATTTCCAATTCTTTGCCACCACAAATAGAGCTGCTATAAATATTTTTACATGTGGGTCCTTTTCCTTTTTCTTTGATCTCTTTGAGCTATAGACCTAGTAATAATATTTCTGGGTCAAAGGATATGCACAGTTTTATAGCCCTTTGGTTGTAGTTAAACGTTCTCCATAATGGTTGGCCCAGTTCACAACTCCAATAATGCATTAATGTCTCAATTGTTCCACATTCCTTCCAACATTTGTCATTTCCTTTTTCCATGTTATCCAATCATATATGTGTGAAGTGGTACCTCAGGAGTTCTTTTAATTTGCATTTCTGCAATCAATAGTTATTTAGAGTATTTTTCATATGACTGTAGATACCTTTGATTACTTCATCTGAAAATAGTTCATATCTTTTGATCATTTATCAGTTGAAGAATGACTTATATTTGACTCAGTTCCCTATAATATTTGAGAAATGAGGCCTTCATCCTTGATCACTCTCAATCATTAAAGGCTGACTATTAATAAATGTATTAATAAAGTATTAATTAACTCTTCTGTAGAGTCAGCATTGGGGGTATTGGCTCACATATAATAGCAAGTACAAAGCCTAATCCTGTTCATGTACAGATTGCTGTTAGACAATAAGTCTTATTAAGTTTATCATTAAGTGGACCAATGTAATCTAAAATTGTAATGATTTCTCTTTTGGCCAAGAACCCTGAGGGTCTTTCCCTCCCAGTTTGATCTTTTTTTTTTTATTATTAAAGGCACCATCCCTTGAGTAATTACTTATAGAGGTCTATTCACTGAATGGGCATTAACTCACTCAAAGTGAGAACCTGAAAAGACCTTAGCCTAAGAAGGCCAGGGTCTCCCATTGTATCCTGGGTCATTTCTAGTCATCCTGATGAATATCTGGCCACTGGACCCAGATGGCTCTGGAGGAGAAAGTGAGGCTGGTGACCTTGCATAGCTCTCCCTTACTCAAATAAAAGTCAACTGAAAGTCATATCATCATTTCCCTGATGTCATGGTCCTCTTCAAGAATGAAGGACAAGCACAACAACTTGCCAGACTGGTCCTGGACCTTTAGTCATGAATATAGGTTACAGTTTTAATAATGACTTAGCTTTTTGAAAAATAGAGCAAAGGAATATAGTCAATCATTACTACTTCCTGTATCCTTAATCCCATCTTATCTTCTACCCATGATTGGCTGGGTTGGGAACCCAAGTGTCCAAAATACTTATATGTCCATTTCTCAGGATGCTATTCTCTTCACTATTTTCCTTTACCCCATTGCTCTCAATTTGTTAATGTGATCCTTCCTTTCATTTCATTTTGTTTCATTTGATTTCCCTTTTGTATGAACTGAAATGTGTCCAATGTTAATTTTCATATTTGAATTCCTTATATTCTTCCACAAACCTTTTCCTGATACTTCATTGGCTTGTTTTAAACTGTTATCATTCCTTCAGTTAGCTAACCATATGGCTAATCCATTAGCCTAACAGTATAGATTGTTTCATTATCCAGGTTTTCCCTTTGTAGCCTTCTTTTCTCTTGCAGCTCTAATGATAATCATATTGCCCATAATTTGCCATGTCAGGCTGATTTTCTGCTTCAGCCATTTGCTCCCTAGTGATGAACTTTGGGTGGACAGTCACCCCATCATGAGCATGCAGTGGGGTGAGACTAGCACTCCCATCCATGAACTCTCATGGCTCTCATCTTCCTGCTCTTACTGGATGGTCAAGGACCACAGAACCCTAACTGCGAGGGAGGACAAGGCAAGTCTTTTCATAGAAGGTAACACCTAATCATAAGGTCAAAGATTTAGAAGTGATAGGTACCTCAGATACCATTTAGTCCAAACCTCTTATTTTATAGACAAGAAAGCCGACTCAAACAGTTGGTCAAATGGCTTCCCAACAGTCACAAAAGTAGTAAGTGGAAGATTCAGGATTCAGACCTTGGGTGACTAGATCTAGGATTCTTTATGCCTCATCATTGATTCTAAGAAGCAAAGGAAAGGGGGAAATACTTTCTTCATAGGGTACAATCCTTTCAAAGGCTTGAAAGTAACAATAGAATGCTGCTGTAGCATGAACAGTCTGGTGGCAATGTGGCATTTAAGAAAGGGATTGATATAAAATATCTGAGTGGGAAAATATCTACCTGGATTGTGAAGGACTTTAAATGCCAGGGTAAGGAAATATATATATATATATATATATATATATATATATATATATATCTAGGGACATCATGGGACCACCAATGATATTAATATGAATACCATTTATTTGTAGCACCCCTTTGGAAATACTTATTTGGAGGGATACTCACCCCTTCCACACTTCAAAACTTCTGCTTCTTGCAGGCAATAATAACTTTCAATTGGCTACTCAGCAAGAATTCCATGGATATACTACAAGAATAATCCCCACACCCTCAGATTTTTCCTATGAGCTCTCATATGCTCATGTTAGGGCATATGGGCCTAATGGACAGTTTCCTTGTCTGGACAGTTTTCTTGATGAACTATCTGGCACAACCTCACGCATAAGTAGACACTTTATAAAGACTTTCCAATGTTAAAAGCCAAGAGGAGCAATTCAGGTTAGTAAGGAGTGACAGTTGAATGACTGGGACTTTAAGCTAAGAGGGACAATTGGAAAACAAGTCAATAATCACAGATTTAAGTACAGGAAGGATCTTAGCAGCCACCCATTCTAGCCCCTTTATTCTTACAGTCAACACACATTTATTAAGCACATACTATGTGCTGGGTACTGTACTAAGCAGTGAGGATACAAAGAAAGCCACAAAAACAGTAGTTCTTGCTCTTGAATTCACAGTCTAATTGGGGAGGTACCATGTAAACGACTGTGAAAAAACATGATAATATACAGGGCTAACGAGATAATCTCAGAGGGAAATCACTAAGATTAAGGCAGACTGGGAAAAGCTTCTTGTAGAAAGTAGGACTGTAGTTGAGACTTGAAGAAAAGCAGGAGGTAGAGACAAAAAGGGAGAGCATTCCAGGTATGGTGGGTCAGCTCTGGGCATTTTCTCTGACTGTCCCCCATGCCTGGAATATTCTCCCTACTCTTCTCTACCTCCTGGCTTCATAGGTAGATAGGAGTTGGCAACTGGTTTGATACTGGGAAGGTGGGGGGTGTGGGTATGAGAAATAAAGTGAAGCATTAAAAATGACACCTAGGTTGCCAACCTAGGTTACTGGCATGATAGACACTCCCTCAATAGTAATAGGAAATTTAGGATGAAGAGAGGGTTCAGGGGAAAAGATAATGAGTTGTTTAGGACATGTTGAGTTTAGACTATCTATGAGACATCCAATTTGAGACTCCAATAAGTAGTTGGAGATGAAAGACTAGAAGTCAGAGAGGTTAAAGCTGGACAAATAAGTTTGAGAATACTTTGCATGGAGATAATATCAGAATCCATGAGAGCTGATGAGATCAGGAAGTAAAAGAGGAAGAAGAGAAGAAGACCTAGGATAGTGCCTTGGGGAACACTCACAGTTAGTGGATGGGATTTGGATGAAGATCCAGAAAAGAAGACAGAGAAGGAATAATTAGTCAGGGAGGGAGGGAACCAGGAGAAAGCAGTTTCATGATAATGTAGAGAGACAAAGTATCAAGAAGAGAGTGATCAGCAATGCCAAAGTTGTAGAAAGGTCAAGAAGGATGAAGATTAAGGAATGGTGAAAAGATTTGGAAACTGAGAAATCATAGGTAATGTTGGAGAGAGATTTTCAATTGGAAGATAATGGTAGAAGCTAGACTGCAGAAAGTTAAGAAGAAAGGGGAAGGAAGTGGTGGCACAGCTGAGGAAACTGAGGCCCAAAGAGAGGAAGTGACTGGACCAGGACCACATAGGGATTACCTAGTTGCTCTGATTTCAAAACTAGTGCTCTTGCCCCAGTACTGTGTTAAAAGGCAGAAGTGGGAGCCCAGAGGGACCTTTCTAGTCATCCCATTTCCTCCCTCCTCTTCCTTTTCCAAACCATGTTTATCCTCTCCTAGTCAAATACCAAAAGCTATCCACAGGAAGGATCACAGCAAGGCAGGAAAGACTAATGGAAGTAGTGAGTTTCCTCTTTCAATCACAAGGCAAAATTAAAGAAATCCCGTCCTTCTTGCAACCATATTTTATCCCCAAGTTTCCAGAGCACTTCCTGTAATTAATGGCTAGATTTTAATTAAACATTGATTAGCCACTAATTAGTCTAACGATTAGTCATGGGGAGGAGAAAACACAAAATGCCAAACTGTATAAGGGAGAAGGGGGAAATCATGAAAAATTAAAGCCAGGTATAAATTCTATTTCTGTCTCCCTCCAGGCCAAACGTTTTCTATTATTTTGGTCCATTATAAATGATGCTTTCAACGTGAATTTTTCTAATCGGTTTGAGTCTGATGAAGTCTCAGGTGAATGATGCAAGGAAGATTGAATTTATTCTCCTTTTCATCAGATTTCAGCCTCTTAATGCAGCTAAAGAGCCTTTACCCACTTAGAGAGGAATTAGTCTTTGTCTTCATAATGAAGTCATATTGAGGGTGAATTTGAAGCATTTCTACCCTTACATGCTTTGACCTGGAAGCAAGAATATTGTGGAGCATACCCCAGAAGTCAACAGATTGCATTGCCCTGGGAAGAACAGACAATAAGAACCAGTAACTTCCATTTCACTTCCAAAAGATATTGTGTTTTCTATTTGACTGCTGACATAATGAGAAAAACTTCTCACTTACTAGGATGGTGACTCCTGCTGGATAAGAAGAGTATGTCATTCAGGTGTATTGTGTGTCATATAATAGATATGTCCCTCATCTCCACCAATGACAAAAACAACAACAAAAACCCACTTTGAGACAGTTATATGGAAATATGATTTCTCTTATTAATGCTAATAATAATAGCTAGCATTTATATAGTGCTTTAAAGTTTACAAAGTACTTTGTAAATATTATCTCATTTTATCCTCACAACAACCCTAGGAAGTACATGCTATTTTTATCCCTATTTTACATATGAGGAAACTGAGGCAGACAGAGTCTCTCTCTCTCTCTCTCTCTCTCTCTCTCTCTCTCTCTCTCTCTCTCGCTCTCTTTGTATGGTCTTTGCCCAGAGTCACATTGCTAGTAAATATGTAATGCTGCATTTGAACTCAGATCCTCTTGATTCTAGGACAAGTACTCTATCCACTATACCACCTTATATGCCAAATACAGAATATTATATTTTGGAGTTTTGTCCAAAATGACTTTTGGAGATCAAGAAGCCCTTCACTTTACAAAGGAAAACTCCAGAGGGCAAAAATAGAACCAATGTGTAGAATTCAACTCAATAAACATCTATTTAATACTTATTATATGTATATATGCAATGTATATAACCACTATCTGTATACATACATATAAAGGGGGCAGTGCAGTATACTGGATAAAAAGATGGTCTTGGATTTAGGTTAAAAGTCTACCTCTAACACATACTGGCTATGTGACCCTAGGCAACTCATTCACTTCTTCAATGTCCCAGGCAACTTTCTAAGACTACAAGTTGCAGAGATGCAACTACATCCTCTACCAACTGCATTGGTAGAGGAAATTCCTCATTAGAAATCACCCTTTGCTGATAATTCATTCACACAAAAAATGTATATTTACTGTATAATGCAAGGCAGTTGGATCATAGAATTTCAGAGTTAAAAGGGCTATCTAGTCAAATTCCTACTTGAAAAGAAATCCTCTCTATTTACAACCTACACATGGTCATCTAGTCATGCAGAGGTTTGGTGATATGCAATTCACTACCTACTGCAATGACCTATTTCACTTTTGCAGAGCTCTCATCATTAGGAACTTTTCCCCTTGCCTCAAGTCTGAATTTGTTTCTTTCTAACTTCTTCCAGTCACTCCTACTTCTAACCTCTGGGGTCAAGCAGAAAAAACCACAACTCTCTCCCACATTAAAGGTCTCTAAATACTCTAAGATAGTTATAAGGTCTTTTAGAGTCAAGAAGAATATTTCTTCATTCATCTCATGGATGCAAAGTACTCCAAAATAGGAAGTACTGAACAAAAAACTCAGAATAAACGTTTATTGCATCTAATGCATGCCTTAGAGCCTAGGGATTGGTTCAGTAGATTAAAGAGTTAAATAAAATTTTCAGATCATGAACAAACTTTATAGAACCTCTGTTTTTCTGTTTTTTCACACAAAAACCCATATAAGTTAATAACTGTCACTGGCAAAGGAATTAGCTCCTGGGAAATTTCCAAATGATATTACCCAGAGTTGAATCAAAACCATGAGAGTAAGCCCCTATCTTTTTGACAATAGGCCCAATATTAAAAAATTATTTAAAACAAACATAAATAAATATTTTAATATACAAACAAGGACAGAAAATGATTATATGCAAAATTGTCAACTTCTGCATTTTACCATTCATGTTTCAGTGTATATTCAAAGAACAAAAAAAGGATTGTATACTAAACTATCAACTTCTTTATTTTACCACATATTTTAAGTGTATATTCAAATTAACATAGTTGCAACAAAACTGGCTTACTTCTGTGTCTCATTCTAAACTTCCTCTTCTCTTTTCTATATGCTTTTAAATGTTTTATTGGTATACTTAAAAAAAAAACTATCACTTTTCAACATCTACTACTCCCACATACATACGCCCCAAAACCAAAACAGAAGCACTTAATTGTAACATATATGTATACAAAACATATATGTTGCCACATCTCAAAATGTATGGCACATTCTGTACCTCTGGTTCATCACTACTCTGTTCTGAGATTGGAAGCAATATTCATAATCAGTCTTTTGAAGTCTCGATTAGTTGTTGTATTGTGTTTTCCTTTACAATGCCATAGTTACTGTATAAATCTTTCTCCTGGTTCTGCTCTCTGGTTTTGGCATCAGTTCTCATACATACTCCCAGGTTTCTCTAAATCCATCTCTTTTATCATTTCTTACAGCACAATGCTATTCCATTATATTTTAAATGGGTGGGAGGCGGAGCCAAGATGGCAGAGTAAAAGTAGGAACTTGAGCTCATCCCTAATTACCTCCAATGCCTGTAAAATATGACTCTAAACAAATTTTAGAGCTACAGAACCCACAAGATGACAGAATGAAATATGTATCCAGATGAGGACAGCCTGGAAAACCAATAAGAAGGGTCTATTGCACCAGTCTGGGGGTGGAGCACAGTCCCTCATGTGCTGGCACAGAACAACAGCACAGACCAACTGGAGCAGACCTCACAGTTTCAAATCACTAGCATATGTGGCAGTTTCCAGACTTCTCAACCCATAAATGCCAAAAACAAAGTAAAAGGTCAGTGGGGAAACTCTTGGAACTAGGTGAGAGAAGAGCAAAGTCTGCCCCCCTGGGACAGCAGCTGCTTCCTGAGCTCCAGGTCCACAGACTGTTGGGCGGATCATCCAAGTAACCAGAGGCAATTACAGGAGTTTCTCTGCTGGTGCTAAAGCAAGATTCTCTTACTTTGCCCTGCTTGGATCTGGGTCACAGTCTTGGGTGGTGGTTTTGGCATGAGAAGCACTGGCATGGCAGAGCTCATAGAGGTTGTGGAGAAGTAGTCCTCCTATCACTTCTGAGGCAGGTATCTAGAAGAAGCTCTGACAACAGCTGCACAAAACCCCAGAAATTTGGGACACAGTACCCTCTCCACTCTGGAAGCAGACTTATATTGTGGCAGGCAAAGTGAGCAAATACAGGAAGAGAAATCAGACTATAGAATATTTTTTTGGTGACAAAGAGGATCAAAACAAAGAACCAGAAGAAGGCAACAAAGTAAAAACTCCTGCATCAAAAGCCTGCGAGAAAATATTTTATTTTATTTTTTGGTTTTTATGCTTCTTTTTTAAAAAAAGTCTTTAAATTAAATTTTATGTTTATTTTTAGTTTACATCATTCATTTCCACAAGATTTTGAGTTATAAATTTTCCCCGATCTTTCCACTACCCACCACCCCAAAACAGTGATCCCATTGTATACCCCCCTCCCCCAATCTGCTCTCTCCTATATCCCTATCCCCCCTCTGACTTTCCAGTAGGGCAAAATGGATCTCTATACCCCAGTGCCTGTAGATCTTATTTCCCAGCTGCATATAAAAATTATATATATATATATATATATATATATATATATATATATATGTATATATATATATATATATTTAAACATTTGATTTTAAAACTTTGAATTCCAGATTCTTTCCCTTCCTCCCTCCTCACCCACCTTTACTAGGAAGAAAAGCAGTTCAATATAGGTTGTAGATGTGTAGCTACACAAAACATTTCTATAGTGGATATATCATGAAAGACTATTTCCCTCTGACCTATCCCTGTACCCACTTATTCTACTCTCTACTTTGACCCTATCCCTTTTCAAAGTTGTGTGCTTCCAACCAACCTCCCCCGCAACCTGCCCTCCCCTCCATCATCCCCCCATCTCCCTCCCCTTACTCTCCTGTAGGGTGAAATACCCTATTTAGTGTTTATGTCATTATCTCCCTAAGCCAAATTCAATAAGAGTAAGGTTGACTCATTCCCTTTTGCCTTCCTCTTCTTCCCCTCCATTGTAATAATTTTCCCTTGCCTCTTTTATATGAGATAATTTACTCCATTCTGTCTCTCCCTATGTCCTCTCATCATATTCCCCTCTTACCTCTCAATTTCACCTTTTAAGTATCATCCCTTCCTATTCAATTGGTCCTGTGCCCTCTGTCTAGGTATACCTATAAATATATACACACACTCATATATGTATTCATACGTCCATATACCCTCCTATAAAGACATATAAATTATATATATATATATTGCATATATATATATATATATATATATATATATATTTCTATTACCTTCAACTATTTTCATACTGAGAGAAGTTTCATCAGTTACACTTATCATTTTTCCATGTAAGAATATAAATAGTTCAACTTCGATAAGTTCCTTATGATTTCTTTTCCCTGTTTACCTTCTCATGCTTTTCTTGCTTCTTGTATGTGAATGTCAATTCAACTCTGGTTTTTTCGTCAAGAATTCTGGAAAGTCAGGAGCGGAGTCAAGATGGCGGAGTAGAAACAGCACTTCCATGGAGCTCCGGCCCACACCACTTCAAAATTATGTAAAAGGGGGACTCTGAATGACCTCTGGAGCTACAGAACCCACAAAATGACACAGAGAAGCTAACCTCCAGCTGAGGACAGCCTGGCAGTCCAGCAGGGAGTGGCCAGCACAGCAATCTGGCAGCTGAGCCCAGGCTTACATGAGTAGGAGGTTTTAGCCCCAGGGCAGCAGGACTAGCAGCCTGCTGGAGGAACCCCAGAACACCAGCAGCTGTGGCGTTTCCAGAATTACCAACACATAGATGCCTAGGACAAAGTGAGAGGTCAGTGCCCTATGGACTTTGGGACTGGTTGGGAGAGCGAGTCAGCTTCTTCCCCTGTGGGGGAGAAGCCTCTGAGGAGCCAGCGCAGCTTGCACCACATTGTCACATTGAAGCTTCAGCTCCTGGCCTGCTAACTGTAGCAGGATCCGGCAATCAGTATGGGGGGTAATTGCTCTTGCTCTACCCTTCTTGGATCTGGATTGCAGTCTGGGGTGGAGGTCTTGGGGTGTGTGACCAGTTTGCCAGAGTGTGTAGAGGCTTCAGACAGGCCACCCAACTAATACCTCAGGCAGTTGGGGAAACCCCAGCATTTGGGATGGAAATTCCCCTGGCTGGTGGCAGAGTACTACTATGGCAATAAGTGCAAAAGTCAAGTAATTGAGTGGCAACATGCCTAGGCAAAAGAAACAAAATGAACAGAAAAATTCAACATTAGACTCCTATTTTGGGGGCAAAGAGGATCAAAGCATGGAACAGGAGGAGGACTATGAGGTCAGAAGTCTTGTACCAAAAGCCCCAAATGAAAATACGAGCAGGTTACAGGCCATAGAGGACCTTAAGAAGCAGATAAGAGAAGTTGGGGAAAAACTGGGAAGAGAAATGAGAAAGATGCAAGAAAAGTATGAAAGGAGAGTCAACAGCCTGAGGAGAATAACACCTTAAAAACAGACTAACTCAAATGGCAAAAGAGGCTCATTTAAAAGTCAATGAGGAGAAGAATGCCTTAAAAAGCCAAATTTGCCAGATGGAAAAAGAATCTCAAAAGCTCACTGAAGAGAATCATTCCTTCAGAGTTAGACTTGAGCCAATGGAAGCTAGTGACTTTATGAGAAATCAAGATGCTATTAAGCAGATCTAAACAAATGAAAGAATAGAAGGCAATGTGAAATATCTTCTGGGAAAAACCACTGACCTGGAAAATAGCTCCAGGAGAGATAATCTAAAATTTATTGGACCACCTGAAAACCATGGTCAAAGAAAGAATCTAGAAATCATCCTTCAAGAAATTCTCAAGGAAAATTTTCCTGATGTTTTAGACCCAGAGGGCAAAATAGAGGTTGAAAGAATCCACAGATCATCTCCTGAAAAAGATCCCAAAAGAAAACTCCTAAGAATATTGTAGCCAGGTTCCAGAATTCCCAGATCAAGGACAGAATATTACAAGTAGCCAGCAAGAAACAATTTCAATATTGTGGAAACACAATCAGGACAGCACAGGATCTAGCAGCTTCTACACTGAGGGATTGAAGGGCATGGAATAGATATTCCAGAGCTGGGATTAAAACCAAGAATCACCTACCCAACAAAATTGAATATCATGTTTCAGGGGAAAATATGGTCATTCAGTGGAATAGAGGACTTTCAAGCATTCTTGAGGAAAAAACCAGAGTTGAATAGAAAATTTGACATTCAGACACAAGAAGCAAGAGATGCTTGAGAAAATAAACAGGTAAAATAAATCATAAGGAACTTATCAAAATTGAACTATTTACATTCCTACATGGAAAAATGATAACTTTAACTGATGAAACTTTTCTCAGTAGGAAAATAGCTGAAGAAGGGTATATGGGCATATGAATACATATGTGAATGTGTGTATATATGTTTACAGGTATACAGAGGGCACAGGTCGAATTTAATGAGAAGGGATGATACTTAAGGGGTGAAATTGAGAGGTGAGAGAGGAACATAATGAGAGGAGATGGGGAGAATGGGGTAAAATATCTCATGTAGAAGAGGCAATGAAAGTGGTTGCAGGGGAGGGGTAGAACAGGAAGGCAAAAAGGCAAAACCTTATTCTCATTGAATTTGGCTCAGGGAGAGAATGACATACAATACTAAACGGGAGGGGGAAGGGAGGGAGATGATGGAAGGAAGGGCAGGATGGGGGGGGGAGTTGGAAGCACCCACTTTTGAAAAGGGACAGGATCAAAGTGGGGAATGGACCAGGTGGGAGGTGGGATAGGAGGGAGGGAAATACAGTCAGTCTTTTACAATATATTTACTATGGTAATGTTTTGCATAGCTATACATGTATAACATATATTGAATTGCTTATTTTCCCAGGAAGTGTGGGTGACAAGGGAGGAAGGGAATAAATCTGGAAATCAAAGTTTTAAAATCAAATGCCTTAAAAATATATAAAAAACTATCATTAATACTATTTTACATATAATTAGGATATAAGACATGCAGGCATTGGGGCATGGGGATTCACCTTGCCCTACTGGAAAAGTCGAAGGCGGTATGGGAGAAGAGATGGGAGAGAGCACATTGGATGAGGGGATATCCTGTGGGACTGCTATTCTGGGGTTGTGGGTAGGGGAAAAATGGGGAAAATTGTAACTCAAAATCTGACAGAAATGAATGATGTAAAGCATAAGTTAATAAAGCATTTTAAAAAAAAGGAGAGATAAAGAATGCTTGAAAGTCTTCTATTTCATTGAATGACCATATTTTCCCCTAAAACATGATACTCAGTTTTGTTGGGTAGGTGATTCTTCGTTTTAATCCCAGCTCCTTTGACCTCCAGAATATCATATTCCAAACCCTTCAATCCCTCAATGTAGAAGTTGCCAGATCCTGTGTTATCCTGATTGTGTTTCCACAGGATTCAAATTGTTTCTTCTTGGATGCTTGTAATATTTTTCTCCTTGACCTGGGAATTCCAGAACCTGGCTATAATATTCCTAGGAGGTTTTTTTTTGGAATCTTTTTCAAGAGGTGATCGGTGGATTCTTTCAACCTCCATTTTGCCCTCTGGTTCTAAAACATCAGGGCAATTTTCCTTGAGAATTTCTTGAAGGATGATTTCTAGGTCCTTTTTTTTTGATCATGGCTTTCAGGTAGTCCAATAATTTTAAAATTATCTCTCTTGGATCTCTTCCAGATCAGTGTTTTTTCCAATGAGATATTTCACATTGCCTTCTATTTTTTCATTTGTTTAGATCTGTTTAATAGTATCTTGATTTCTCATAAAGTCACTAGCTTTCATTTGCTCCAATCTAATTCTGAAGGAATGATTCTCCTCAGTGAGCTTTTGAGATTCTTTTTCCATCTGGCAAATTCAGATTTTTAAGGCATTCTTCTTCTCATTGGCTTTTTGAGCCTCTTTTGCCATTTGAGTTAGTCTGTATTTTAAGGTGTTATTTTCTTCAGTCACCTTGTTGGCTCTTATAATTTTCTTGCATCATTCTCATTTCTCTTCCCAATTTTTCTTCCACTTCTCTCATTTAGTTTTCAAAATCCTTCTTAAGATCCTTAAGGCCTGTAACCAGGTCATATTTTTCTTGGAAGCTTTTGGTACAGGAGTTCTGACTTTGTTGTCTGCCTCCTGTTTCATGCTTTGATCCCTTTTGTCCCCCCAAAAGGAATCTAGAGTTGAGTTGCTGTACTTGCTTTGTTTCCTTTGCTTGCTCATGTTGCCACTCAATTACTTGACTTTTGAGCATTTTGCCACAGTAGAATACTGCTTCCAGAGAGGAAAGCTTTGCCGCAAATTGCTGGGGTTTTCTCAGCTGCCAGAACTATTAATTGGCTGCCCTCTCTGAAGCCTCCACTGGTTCTGGAACACTGGTCATGCACCCTTGGCCCTCCACGCTAGACAGCAATCCAGATCTAAGCAGGTTAAAGCAAGAGAGATTACCCCTCAGACTGATAGCTTGGTCCCCCTACAATCTGCAGGCCAGGAGCTCTGAAGCAGCCTCGTGGCTGCCACACTTCAGCCACTTCTCCCTCTGGGGGCAGAGGCCAGACTGGGACCCCTTGTTCCCACAAAGTCCACAATGACCTCTCATTTTGTCTTTGGCATTTATGGGTTGATAATTCTGGAAACTGCCACAGCTGCTGGTGATCCACTCTCCCTAAGTCCTTCCAGCCATGGCTGGTCATGGATGCCCTGAAGCTAAAACTGCGGACTGATGTGGGGCTGGGCTCTGCTCCTAGCGCACTGTGATGGACCCTTCCTGCCAGGATGTCTTCATCTGGAAGTTTGTTTCTCTCTGTCACTTTGTGGGTTCTATAGCCCTAAAATTTGTTTACAGTCATATTTCATAGGTATTTGAGGTGGTTTTGGAGGGGTCATACAGAGTTTTCCTGCTTCTATGCTGCCATCTTGGCTGCAACCCCGCAAGAACAATATTTTTTTATTTTTATTATTATTATTATTATTATTATTATTATTGCCTTTTAGAGGGCAATTGGGGTTAAGTAACTTGCCCGAGGTCACAGGGCTAGGTTTTTATTTTTTAATGTTGGGAGCCAAAGAGGCCTGAACCAGGATTTCAGATAATTACCTTGATATCAGTGGACCTGAACAACAAAGACCTTTTTATTTACTTTTCTTAACTATGAACAAGAGGAAAGTACTTGACCAAATAAGAGTATAGAAAGATTGAAAATGGACAATTTTGATTACATAAAATTGAAACACTTTCATACAAACAATCAATATGGTTATAATTAGAAAGAAAATGGTTAAAGAGGGATAAGGGGAATCCTTTCTAGAAAATTTCTCAGACAAAAGTTCATACAAAGCTTCCCAAATTTCTTATATCCTATTGATTTCAGCATTTCTTGAGCTACACAAGTATTCCATCATATTCATATGACAACAATTTGTTTATCCATTTATCCAACTGATGAGCAACTCCCTTAGTTCCAAATTCTTTGATGAGACCGCAAAAAAAAAGAGCTGCTATAAATTTTTGTATATGTGAGTTATTTTACTCTTTTTTATTGTATTTATTACTCTTATTCTATACCTATGGTATAGGCCTAGTAGTGTTATCACTGGATCAGAGGGTATACACACTCTATTAAATTTTGGGGAATAACTCCAAATTTCCTTCTGCAGTGGCTATACCAGTTTGTAGCTCTGCCAACTATGCATTAATACACCTGTTTTCCCACATTCTTTCCAACAATTGTTGTTTTCTGTTATTGTTAACTTTGCCAGTTTGATGAATATGAGAATCTCAAATTTAACTTAATATTAATGTATCTAATTCTTAGTGATTTGGAACATTTTTTCCTATGACTATTGATAGCTTGAGTTTCATTCCTTGAGAACTACCTATTTGTATCTTTTGACCATCAATCAATTGGGAAATGGCTCTTCTTATAACTATGAATGAGCTTCGTATATATCTTGGAAGTAATCCCTTTATTAAAGAAACTTTCTGTAAAGATATTTTCCTTCAGACACAACACAAAAAATTAGCTGTGTGACCTTGGGCAAGTCACTTAACCCCAAATGCTCTACCTTCCCCCCTACAACAAAAGCAAAAAAAATATATTTTCCCTAATTTTCTGTTATCTCTCTAAACTTGGCTATATTGATTTTACTTGTGCAAAATTTTCTTAATTTTATGTGCTCAAAATTATCCAATGTATTTTCTGTGAGCCTCTCCATTCCTATTTGTTCTGGAGGAGAGAGTGAGGTTGATGAATTTGCACAGTTCTCCCTTACTTAAATACAATTCACTTGTAAATCATGGCATCACTTTCCTGATGTCAGGTCCTCTTCAAGAATGAAGGACAAAAACCAATATTTGTTCATGATCTCTTTCCTTATTCATTGATCTGAAAGGTAATTTCTTCTTTGATCCTCTAATTTGTTTATGATATGGTCTTTTATATCTAAGTCATATATCTATTTAAAGCTTATCTAGGTATACACTGTAAGGTGTTGGTAATATTTATTTTTTCAGCTGTTTTGGTCAAATAATGAGACCTTATTGCATTAGCTGAGATAGCTGACTTTATCAGACACTAGGTTAATACTTTCATTTTCTTCTGCATGTTGCAGTCCATTCTAGTGATTAATCTCTCTTTTTTAACTAGTAATCAAATAATTTTGGTGATTACTACTTTGTAATATAGTTTAAGATCTAGTACTGCTAGACCCCTTCTTTTCCATTTCTTTTCATTATTTCCCTTAAAATCCTGGACTTACAAAGCAACCCTTTCATAGTTGGATTGGTATGGCAATTAATTTAGATAAATTAATGTACATAGTATTATTATATATCAGCTTGGGCTGCAACATGACAAACTAATACTGCTTAAATTATGTAGGACTTCATTTTTGCAAAGAATATTTTGTAATTATATTCACATATAATTCTGGTGTATCTGGATAGATGTACTCCCCTTCATTTTATGTATTCTGTAGTTATTTTAAATTGAATTTCTCTTTCTATTTCTTCCTGCTGGAGTTTATTGGTGATATACAGAAAAGCTGGTGATTTATGTCTATTTTATATCCTGCAACTTTGCTGAAGTTATTAATTATTTCAATTAATTTTAGATGACTCTCTGGGATTTACTAAGTAAAACATCATTAACATCTGTAAAAAGTAATGATTTTTGTTTTCTCTTTGCCTATAAATACACATACAAACCTCTTTGCTTATATTTATTCATTCAATTTCTTTTCCTTTTCTTATTTAGGCAGTGAGGTGATATGGAAGGGTGGACCTGGAGTTGGAAAGATTTGAATTAACATCTTATTGCAGACAATATGTGATCCTGGGCAAGTCACTTAAGTTTTGTCTTAGTTTCTTCATCTGTAAAATGTATAATGATAATAGTGCCTACTTCCTAAGGGTATTGTGTGAATAAAATGAAATATTTGTAAGATATTTTGTAAACCTTAAAGTTCTAAGTAAATGCTAGCCCTTATTATTGCCCTGATATTATAGCTAGTAGTTTGAGAATTATATCAAGTCATAATGGAGCTAATGGTTATAGTTCCTTCCTCACTTTACTTTGATCTCATTGGAAAGTCCTCTAGTTAACCCCCAATTACATATAATGGTGGCTCTGGGTTTTATATTGGTATTACTTACCATATTAAGGGAAAGGTCCATTGCCGCCTGTTTTTTCATGTGTGTGTGTGTGTGTGTGTGTGTGTGTGTGTGTGTGTGTGTGTGTGTGTGTGTTTAATAGAAATGGTTTGTATTTCATCAAAAAAGCTTTTTACTGAATCTGTGCTAAGATATAATATGATTTTTGTTGTTCATGTTATTAATATAGTCAGTAATGTTTATAGTTTTCCTGAACTTGAACCAACTCTATATTCCTACATAAATCCAACTTGCTCAAAGCATACAATCTTTATCAGATGTTGCCATATGAAATTTGTTTGGTAATAATATATTTAAAATCTTTGTGTCATGTTCTTTTGGGATACTCATTTATAGTTTTCTTTCTTTGTTTTGACTCTATCTCATTTAGTTATAAAGGTCATATTTGAATCGCAAAAAAAACTTAATGAGATCTCTTCTGCTATTTTTATGGCTTATGTAATATTGGAATTAATTTTTATTTGAATATTTAATAGTTTGCTTTTAATTCATCTGGTCCTGTAGTTTTTTTCCTTCTAGAGTTCATTTATGGTCTGTTTAATTTCTTTTTCTGAGATGGCATTATTTAACTGCTATTTCTTATTCTATTAATCCGGGCATTAAATATATATTTTTATTGATCCAGTTCATTTAAGTTGTCAGTTTTATTGACATGTTAGGCAAAATAATGTCTAATTATTTCCTTTATTTCTTCTTCATTTGTTTGAAATTCTCTTTTCTAATTTTTAATACCTGTAATTTCGGTTTCTTTTTCTAATTTATAAAATCAAGTAAGATAATGATTCATCTTTTTATTGATTTTTTTAAAAAATCTTTTATTTAATTTAATGATTGTTTCCCTTTCAGTGTTGTTAATTTCATTTTTATTTTCAGAATTTCTATTTTAGTGTTTAGTTTATTACTTTATAATTTATTGATTTTTCTTTTTTCTTAGTTGCATGTCCTATTCATTTATTAATGTGCTATTTCTCTCTATTGTTGACGAAATGGTACACAGTTTTTGGATAAAATTATCTAATGTAGTTCTATTCTTTTAAATTGTTTGGCATCCAATTATTTTCCTTTTCTTTATAAATTTTTATTCATTTTGAATGTAAATATAAAAAGACAAAAAAAAGAACACTTCCATGCAAACAGTAAAACACAAAAAGAGGATTCAAATATAAAACCGTAAGTTTCCATTTCAGTTTATAAAAAGACAAATATGTAATAAAGATTACACATTGTTTTCAAAGCTACCCTACTTTTCTGTGCTTTCAAGTTTTCTTTTGTTCTCTGCTGTGCATTTTTATTTTTTCTCCCTCCTCTGCCATAAAGAAGGCTAACATTAGACACAAATATATGTGTGTCTACACTATACTATATATACTTCTATTTCTCTGGATGTGGACGGTATCTTAATTCATAGGTCTTTGGTAGCTGATTTGAGTATTTATAATACTTCAAGTGACTTAGTCATTCAAAGATGTTCTAAGAAGAATATTGCTATTATAGTGTACACTGTTCTCTTGGTTCTGCTCATTGCACTCCTTATTATTTCATGAAAGTCTTTTCACATTTTTCTAAAAATCAACCAGCTCATCATTTCTTATAGAACAACAGTATTCGATCACCATCATATACAACAACTTGTTTAACCATTCCCCAATTGATGGGCATCCCCACAATTTCCTGTTCTTTGACAATGCAAATATA
This sequence comes from Gymnobelideus leadbeateri, assembly GCA_011680675.1. Classification (NCBI taxonomy): domain Eukaryota; kingdom Metazoa; phylum Chordata; class Mammalia; order Diprotodontia; family Petauridae; genus Gymnobelideus; species Gymnobelideus leadbeateri. The sequence continues at coordinate 202,495 of WOXC01005818.1, read as the reverse complement.
TGTGCTATAAATATTTTAGAATATATAAGTTCTAAATATTTTAGAACATACAAGTTCTCTTCCTTTTCCCCTAATCACCTTGGGAAACAAACCTAATAATGGTATTGCTGGGTCAAAGGGTATGCACAGTTTTATAATTCTTTGGACATAATTCCAAACAGCCCTCTAGAATGGCTGGTTCCACAAACAGTGAATTAGTGTCAATTTTTCCACTTCCTCTCCAACATTTGTCACTTTCCCTTTCTATCAGTTTAGCCAATCTGATAGGTATAAGATGATATTTCAAAGTAGTTTTAATTTACATTTCTTTAATTAGTGATTTAGAGCATTTTCATATGACAATGTATAGCTTTGATTTCATAAAAACCTGCTTGTTCATATCCTTTGACCATTTATCATTTGGGGAATGACTCATATTCTTATAAATTTGACAAAATTCTTTATGTATTTGAAATATGAGACCTTTGTCTGAAAAATTCTATAAAATTTTTCTTCCAGTTTTCTGTTTTCCTTCTAATCTTAGCTACATTGGTTTTATTTGTACAAAAACCTTTTAATAATGTATTCAAAGTTATCCATTTTATACTCACAATGCTCTCTCTCTTTCATCTATTCATAAACTGTTCTCCTTTCTAGACTTCCATAAGTCTGATAGGTAATAATATTCCATGTTCTTCTAATTTTCTTATGATATCTCCCTTTATACTGAGGTCTTGTGTTCATTTTGACCTTATCTTGCTAAATGGACTAAGATATTGGTGTACGCCCAATTTCTGCCAGACTACTTTCTAAGCTTTCCCAATAATTTTTTTTACCAAATAATGAATTCTTTCCCCAAAAGCTTAACTCTTTACATTTCTCAAACACAAGATTACTATAATCATTTACTACTGTGTATTGTATGTTTACTCTGTTGTACTGATTTACCTTTATATTTCTTAGCTAGTACCAGATAGTTTTGATAATTACTGCTTTATAGTATAGTTTAAGATCTGGTACTGCTAAACTTCCTTCCTTCCTTTACTTTATTTTTCATTAATTCCTTTGATATTCTTGATCTTTTGTTATTCCAATTGAATTTTGTTATTATATTTTTCTAGCTCAGTAAAATAATTTTTTGGTAATTCAATTGGGATGGCATTGAATAAAGATTAGTTTAGGTAAATTTCTCATTTTTATTGTATTATCTGTGCCTCCCCATGAGCAATTAATATTTCCCCAATAATTTAAATCTGACTTTACTTGTATGAAAAGTGTTTTATAATTATTTTCATGTAATTCCTGGGTTTGTTTTGGTAGGTATACTCTCAGGTATTTTATACTGTCCACCATTATTTTAAATGGGGTATCTCTTACTATTTCTTCTTACAGGATTATGCTAGTGATATATAGAAATACTGATGCTTTATGCCTGTTTATTTTATATTCTGCTACTTTGCTGAAATTGTCAGTTGATTCCACTAACTTTTTAATTGAATCTTTAGGATTTTCCAAGTATATCATCACATCATCTGCAAAGAGATACTTTTATTACCTCATTGCCCATTCTGATTTCCTCAATTTCTTTTTCTTCTTTTATTCTAGCATTTCTAGTACAACATTGAATAATATTAGTAAAAATGGGCACCCTTGTTTCACTCCTGATCCTTTTGGGAAGGCTTCTAGTTTATCCCCATTACAAATAATGCTTATAATGGTTTTAGGTAGATGTTTCTTACCATTTTAAGAAATCCAATTAGATCGATGTTTTCAAGTGTTTTTAATAGGAACAAGTGTTGTATTTTATCAAAAATCTTTTCTGCATATATTGGTATAAACATGATTTTTCTTACTTTTATTATTGATACAATCAATTGTGTTAATAGGTTTCCTTATGTTAAATCATCCCTGCATTCCTGACATAAATCCCACTTGGTCACAATGCATAATCTTTGTAATATATTGTTGTAGTCTCACAGTGTTTTATTTAGAATTTTTGTATTCATATTCATTAATGAAACTGGTCTATAATTTTCTTTCTCTGTTTTTGATCTTCCTGGGTTAGGTTTTAGTACCATTGTTTTTCACAGAAGGAGCTTGGTAGGACTCTTTTACTATCATTCCAAATTCTTATTTAATATTGGAATAAGTTGATCTTTAAATTTTTGGTAGAATTTCACTTGTAAAACCATCTGGTCCTGATGCTTTTTTCTTAGGAAGCTCATTTATGGTCTGTTTAATTTCTTTTTTAAAAATAGGTTTATCTGGATATTCTATTTTATCTCATGTTTCTCCTGGAACTTATATGTCAAGTTTTTCATTGAGTTCTTCCAAACTTCTTTTTGTCACAAATACTTTAAAATCTTTCAATTCATTAAATATCTTTTTTTTCCCCATTCAGGATTTTATTCAGCTGTGCTGAGTAAAGTATTCTCTGTTGCAAATCCAGCTCTTTTGCTCTTTGAAATATAATGTTCCAAGCCCTTCAGTCTTTTAATGCAGAAGCTCCTAGATCTTGTATTATCCTGGCTGTAGCTCCACAGTATTTAAACTGTTCTTGTCTTTTTACTTTTTATATTTTCTCCTTAACCTGGGAACTTTGAAACTTGGCTGTGATTTTCCTGTGAATTTTCATCTTGGGATCTCTTTTGGGTAGTGATCAATTGATTTTTTCTATTTCTATTTTGCCCTCTCATTCCAGAACTTCATGGCAACTTTCCTTAATGATTTCTTATATCATATCTAAACTCTTTCTAAAAAAATTATAACTTTCAGAGAGTCAGCAATTCCTATATTATCTCTCCTCAATCTGTTCTCTAACAAATTGTTTTTCATGAGATGTTTCACATTTTGTTCTATTTTTACTTTTTTATTTATTTCCATTTATTCTTTTGATTTTGTCTTATTAATTCTTAGTGTTTTATAATGCCATTAGCTTCCCCTTGGTCAATCCTAGTTTTTAGGGAGTTATTTTCTTCCTCCAGTTTTTGGCTCTTTTTTTCCAGTTGGTTGACTTTCTTTTCATAATTTTCTTGATGTTCATACTTTTCTTTATTTTCCCCCAACCTCTCTTACTTGATTTTTAAAGTCTTTTTTAAGCTCTTCTAAGAACTCTTTTTGGGCTTGTAACTATTTGACGCTTTTCTTTGAAGTAGGAGTGGCTTTTTAAACTTCACCATCTTCTTCTAAGTATGAACCCAGATCTCCTCTATCCCCATAGTAACTATCTATAGACAGGTTCTTTTTATTTTGCTTACTCATTATTTTTTTAACAAGTGGCTTATTATTATAGTCAGATTCTAATCATGAGGTGTGGGAGATGATGCCCCTGGATTTAGGGTTTTTGTACTATTGTTTTCTGAACTTTATCTGGGGGGGGGTCAACCTCAGGCATTCATCTTTACCTCTTCTGAGCCATGACTAGGGCCCCCAGCCATGCCAGCACCATAAACACTGTTCTCTGCAGTCCCTTCTGCAGCTGCAAACTTCAGTTCGTTCCATTGCCCTGGAATTGAAACCAGGGACTCTGCTTCCCTGCAAGTGTCCACAGCCAGTAGGGTCCCCACCCCTTTGTTACCACACTTGCTCCTCCTTGCCCACAGGAGGGTCCTTCAATCTTCACCTGTTCAGCTATCTGACCCCCATACTGTCCTTGAGGTCAAAGTTCCTGAAGGGGAGGTTCCTGTCTGGCCCAGCTGCCCTCAGGGCTTATTGTTTGTTGATTCAGCAGAGCCTGCCTGGAGGGCCAAACTTCAACTTCACCAAGTCTGAGGAGGTCAGGTCTAAGTTGTCTTAGTAGGAAAACTGCTTTACTCTGACTTTAATTATTTCTGCCTCTCAAAGTTCACTTTGAGGTGATATTTTATCTTATTTGTGGGAGAATTTTGGAGAACCCAATATTTCCTGTTTTATTTTGCCATCGTCCCTAATTTTAATTTTCTTCAGCAGTTGTTTTTTTTTTTTTAAAGCAATTGGGGTTAAGTAACTTGCTCAAGGTTACACGGCTAGTCATTTGATTTATGCGTGGGTGCTCATTTTCTGAGGCCGGATCTATTCTCGGGTCATACAAACTCCGAGGCCTGCGCTCTTACTCACTGCGCCACCTAGCCGCCCCTTTAGGGCAATTGGGGTTAAGTAACTTGCCCAAGGTTACACGGCTAGGTTTTTTTTGTTTGTGCGGATTAAGTGTCAGAGGCCAGCTCCGAACTCAGGTCCTTCTGATTCCAGGGCTGGCGCTCTATTCACTGCGCCACCTAGCCTCCCCTCTTCAGCAGTTTTTAATGAATATAATTTATGTTGTTTTGTAGTCAGTAAAAATGTGTTTAATATTTCTGTTTTTCTGAATTTTGTGAAGTCTTTATTCCCCAATGTAGGGTCAATTTTTATAAATGTACCATACACAGCTGAGGAATATATATATATATATATGCACTTATTTCCATTCTGATTCAATAATCACCAAATAGCTATCATATTTAACATTTCTAAAATTCTATTCAGGTTCTTAACTTCTTTCTTGTTTATAGCCCTAAAAAGGATACATTGAGGTCTCCTCCTATTATAATTTTACTGTCTATTTATCCCTTTAACTCTTTTAGATTTTCTCCAACCTTTGTCAATGCTAGGCCATTTGGTGGTATGATAAATATTGGTATTAATTCATTTCCTATGGTTTCTTTTTCTGTTTTATCTCTTTCAGTCAAATCTATTTTTTAATATTGTCTTTTTTGAGACCATGATTGCCATCCCAATATCTTTTAGTTCAGCTGAAGCATAATAGATTTTTCTCTGGCTCCTCATTTTCACTCTATGTGAATTTTTATATTTCAAGTGTGATTCTTGTAAACAGCATATTGTTATAGTCTATTTTCTAATTCATTCTGCTATCCTCTTCTGTTTTATAGGTGAATTCATCCTGTTCACATTCAGAATTATACTCATTAACTGCACATTTTTTTTTCCTTTTTTTTTACTCCCTATTCCCTCTCTCCAAAGAAGAAGGGAGTATTGGAAGACCAATGTGTTCAACACCAGGGCTCAGTGCTTGATGCAATCAACTTCTATTCCTCTATTCCTTCTATTCCTTACCTTTCTTTCATTCCTTTTCAATCCTTTTTTGTGACCCTCCCTATAATTTTAGGGTATGCTTTGATTATAACTAATCTCTCTTTGAACGTACTCTTGTTACTTCCCTTTCTCTCCTTTCTGTGTTTCCTATGTCCCTGTTGACTTGAGTATATTTCCACAGCAAAATCTTCATATGCATAAATGTTGGACATTTCCTTTGATAAGTTTAAATGAAACTGAGGTTCAAGTGATGCTTGTTCCTCCAATCCTTTTCTTGCTTGTGTAAGTTTTGACTTGAGCTTGGCAATTAAGTGCCAATCATTGCTCGGTCTGATGTTCTTAGTTTTTTATTGGAGTAGTTATTGGGGGAGTTTAGCTATACTGCTTTCTCGTACTTTTCCATCTTTGCTGGTCTCCTGAAATTATTATTATTATTTTTTTGCTTTTTTTTGGAGGGCAATTGGGGTTAAGTAACTTGCCCAAGGTCACATGGCTAGGTTTTTGTTTGTGTGTGCGTTAAGTGTCTGAGGCCGGATCCGAACTCAGGTCCTTCTGACTCCAGGGCCGACGCTCTACTCACTGCGCCACCTAGCCGCCCCTGAAATTATTTTTTAAGTGAAACTTTATTGAGGGTTGGAGAGACCTTAGACCTTGAGACTTAAGGTCCTGAGGGATGTGATGGAGAAGTGACTCCTGAGAACTTAAGGCTTCCACTGGGAAGGCTGCTGCTCAGAGAGGGGAACAGGGCTAAACTAAACCAAGAAGGACCTTACCTGGAGTGTAACCACTGGGAAAGTAAATATGTCACCTTGTCTCCCCATTTTATAGCTACATAAAAATGTATTACAGATTGCCTGGATAGAAAGAAGAAAAGAATATGGAATTTCAGAAATGTCACTAGCCTGGCATAGAGATATAACATAATAGTGAGGGGGACTTCAATTATCCAGACATCTGCTGGTGCTTTCTGCCAAGAGCAGATATTAACTGTCTGACTTGCCTTAATGAGGGATGACAAGTAGACAGACAGAGGGCACCACTTGTATGCTTATGATGCCAGAAGAAAGTGAGGAAGGTCTTTAGCATATTGGGTAGACCCCCTATGATGAATTTTTGGGAGGATATCAATGAGCGGAGCACAAGATGGTGGGGTTGCAATCTGTATTGTTGGAGGGAACTTTCATCAGACGAGATAGAACATCTTTTTTAGTATTTGAGGAGCCACATGTTCAAATAGCTAAGCTCATCTGAATCCTTACAGTGACATTTCAGGAAAGATAAAAATGAAAATTCTGCCACTTTAAAGAAAAGGGTGGGAGGAAAAGGAAAATGAACACTAATGGATGTCCACAAGATAGAAGAGATTTTTTTTTTAATCTGCTTCCCTCCATAATGTCTGTGTAAGCAGCATTATTGCACAGTAGTGCATCTGTCACTGATGTCACAGAGAAATGGAGGTTTTTTTCAAATCGATTTTCCACCTGAAAAGAAACTCCAAATGAGGCAAGAGACTGTCTGCACTTGCCATTGAAGGAAAAAGACAGAGACAGAGACACAGAGACAGAGTCCAAGACACAAAGACAGAGACATAGAGACAGAAAAAGAGAGAGAAGCAGTTGTCCAAGTGGGGGTAAGGGTGGGAAGGCCTATTGTGTGACTGAGTTCAGCTCCCTATATTGAGAGTAAGGAAGAGGGCAGCACAGTGGGCCATGATACTCTGAAAGAAGATAAATCAACCACCCTGCATTTTGTATTTTCAAATCAATTCCACCCCTTCAGGAAAAAATACCACCACAAAAAAAATCTCCTTGAGCTTACTTGATAGATATCTATAAACTCTCTTCTTGCTGACTTGGCAAATGCCAGGAGACAGATTTTTATTCTCCCTTTTCTCTTCCTCAGAGCTACTCTCCCTCCTGCACAAGTCATTTAGCCTGTCACTGCAATTTTCAGAGCATTCTTTATCCTACCAGTCCCTCTTGTACACTAATTCTATTTACTTACCTAGGATGCTTAGGCCTCAGAAAATTCATTTCTGAATGAAAAGGGTGTTAAACTGCTTATGGTATAAGCATTCCTGGATTCTGGCTACAGTTTGGAGGGAGAGTGGGGTTGACACTCTGTGACTTGAGATTGGTTCTGCACCTCCTCCACCTCCCAACACCCTCCCCCCAGCAATAGAGATCAATTTGGCTAACATTTCCTGAATGGAATCATAAAAAGTCAAGGGTAGCATTGTCATATTTCAATATGGGCCATAAAGTATAGGAATAAGGGGAATGGTACACAGAAGCTCTCAGCTTAGTGGAATGACTCAGTCTGTTTGAACCTATCATGCTAGAACCAAGAAGTCAGGAGTATGGTTGATATCAAATATGTAAGCAGGCAGCCAGGTGGCACCATAGATAGAGAGGTGGGCCTGGGGTCAGGAAGACCTGAGTTCAAATCTGGATTCAGACACTTACTATCTGGGGGACCCTTTGCAAGTCACTTAACCCTGTTTGCCTCATTTTTCTCATCTGTAAAATTAGCTGGAGAAGGAAATGGCAAACCACTCCAGAATCTTTGCTAAGAAAACCCCAAATGGCATCACAAAGAGTTGGACACAACTAAACTAACTGAACAACAATAACAAACAGGTAGTGGTACTGTTTGACAAGGTTTGGAGGTTTAGGGTAGAAATCTAAAATGAAAGGAAAGCATGCTCAATTCTTCCTCTGGTCCCCATGTTTGGAATGTGGACATAGTTGATCTTCTCAAATCACACTCCACACCTCTCCCTTGCCACCACCTTCAGTCCACCAATTATGTAGTAGGAGAAAACAATGGGAAAGACAAAATGGCTTTCCATCAGCCGTCCCCTCATCAGGCTATCATCATCATCATCATCATCATTACCACCACCACCACCACCACCATCATCACCACCACTACCACCATCACCATCATCATCATCACCATCACCATCGCCACCATTATCATCATCATCATCATCATAGTCATCATCATCATCATCACCACTGTCATCATCATCACCACCACCATTACCATCAACACCACCACCATCATCATCACACCATCATCACCACCACTGTCATTATCACCATCATCACCACCACCATCACCATCACCATCACCACCATCATCATCATCATCATCATCAGCACCATTATCATCATCATCATAGTCATCATCGTCATCATCATCACCACTATCATCATCAACACCACTACCATCATCATCACACCATCATCACCACCACCACCATCACCATCACCATCGCCACCATTATCATCATCATCATCATCATCATCATAGTCATCATCGTCATCATCACCACTGTCATCATCATCACCACCACCATTACCATCAACACCACCACCATCATCATCACACCATCATCACCACCACCACCATCACCACCATTACCATCACCATCGCCACCATTATCATCATCATCATAGTCATCATCGTCATCATCATCACCACTATCATCATCAACACCACCACCATCATCATCACACCATCATCACCACCACCACCATCACCATCGCCACCATTATCATCATCATAGTCATCATCGTCATCATCACCACAATCATCATCAACACCACCACCATCATCACACCTCTCACCACCACCACCATCACCATCACCATCGCCACCATTATCATCATCATCATCATCATCATAGTCATCATCGTCATCATCATCACCACTATCATCATCATCACCACCACCATTACCATCAACACCACCACCATCATCATCACACCATCATCACCACCACCACCATCACCACCATCACCATCACCATCGCCACCATTATCATCATCATCATCATCATCATAGTCATCATCGTCATCATCATCACCACTATCATCATCATCACCACCACCATTACCATCAACACCACCACCATCATCATCACACCATCATCACCACCACCACCATCACCACCATCACCATCACCATCGCCACCATTATCATCATCATCATCATCATCATAGTCATCATCGTCATCATCATCACCACTATCATCATCATCACCACCACCATTACCATCAACACCACCACCATCATCATCACACCATCATCACCACCACCACCATCACCACCATCACCATCACCATCGCCACCATTATCATCATCATCATCATCATCATAGTCATCATCGTCATCATCATCACCACTATCATCATCATCACCACCACCATTACCATCAACACCACCACCATCATCATCACACCATCATCACCACCACCACCATCACCACCATCACCATCACCATCGCCACCATTATCATCATCATCATCATCATCATAGTCATCATCGTCATCATCATCACCACTATCATCATCATCACCACCACCATTACCATCAACACCACCACCATCATCATCACACCATCATCACCACCACCACCATCACCACCATCACCATCACCATCGCCACCATTATCATCATCATCATCATCATCATCATCATCATAGTCATCGTCATCAACACCACCACCATCATCATCATCACTAACATCTGTAGCCCTTACTATGTTCCAGTTACTAAGCTAAGCTCTTCATAAATATCTTGTTTGATCCTCACAACAACCCTTGGAGTGGGAGTAGGACTTATTATCGCCTCCATTTTACAGAGGAAAAAACTGAGGTAAAGAGAGGTTAAGTGCCCAGATTCACACAGCTAATAAGCATCTGAGGCATCATTTGAAATTGGGTCTTGATGACTCTAGGCCCAGAGCTCTACATACTGTACCCCCTAGCTATTCAAAGTGTTAACCTAAGCGGAGAAATGGAAAAGCTGGATCCACATGTCTTAATCTCCTCTGCTATTGGGAAACTCATAAAATTTATGAATGAAAACCACAGGATTCTCCCTTATTCAGCTCAGTTCCCATCTGGAGCAGGGAGGGGACAGGGGAGGTGGGAGTGGGGGAGTCACTTGCTTTGGACTAAGGTTCAAACCTCTGTCTTGTTTTATATCTGTAGAATATGAGCCATTCACTGAACCTTTCTTTTGTTGCACCCCTAATAGTTGAATGAAGACATGAAAAGTCTCAAAGAAGTTATGACCAGATATAATTATATATCAAAAGTAACCCAGATTTTAAAATACTACACAAATCCAGGATTAGGAATGATGTAAAACCCCTAACCTAGCTACCCCCAGAGGATGAGCAGTTGTAGCAACAAGCCTATCCTAGCACTCTCTATAATAATCCTTACAAACTGCCCACTACTTTCCCAAGGGCTAACAATCTCCTGTTTCCTGTTTCTCTCCCTATCCCTTTATAAATCATTCACTGCCCACATAAAAACAAATTATCCCCAACCCTCATCTCCCATTGTCTCATTCTCATCCTCCTCAATTTTAGCCAATCCCTGTCCCACTACAAGCCTGCCTTCTGGAGTTTCTGAAGTTAGTTCCATAATGAACAAACTTTCTTTCATCCCCCTCCTTTTCTCTCATTCCTTCCATTTATTAGCCTTCATTAACTTCCCCATTGATGATATTGCATTCCTAGCCATCCTCTTCAGTATGTACTTACCTTCTCTCTCTCATACCCCCAACACTAATCCTGGAGGAGGAGTTGGAATATTCCGTGCACCCCATTGCTACTCCCACACTCTCCTTATAGCACTATCACTCAGTAATCTCTTTCTTTTTGATGTCCATTCAAACAAAATTTTACCCAATCCTGATCATGATGGTTATTGTATATCAGACACCAGATCAATTCTCCCTTCTTTCTATAGGAGTTCAGTACTTGGTTCACCATCTTCCTCTCCCTTATTCCTTTCCTTATATGAGGAGAATTCAGCATTCACATTGATATTTTCAAATTCTCTAACCTTCTGGCTTCCTTAAATTCCAATACCTATTCTTCAGTTTACTTCAGTCACACCTAGGGAGAGTCACCATTGGCTCTCACCATTAATCCTAAGTATTCCACTTCGTAAATTAAAAAAAAAAACTGACATTCTTCTCTCTGATCATAACCTCCTATCATTCCATTTCTCCCTATGTCTCACCTTTTCAAAACCCTCACTGAGACCTTCAATCCTTGTACTTCCCAGTAATTTCTCAGGTCATTCAGTCCTGCTTTGACTCCCCTTTCCTCTCTTTCTAATCTCAAATATATTTTGAATCTACCTTGTCTTCTGCTCTTAAAATTCTTCTCTTCCTTGTCCTAGTGCTATCCTTGTCTTGCCAAATGTCAGCCTTGGATTATTCCCAATATCCTCCCATTCATAGGTTGCTGAACAGAGCTAGGGAAAGTAACACAACTTTACTGACTAGGTACATTATAAATTTGTTATCTAATTTCTAATAGGCTCTCACAGCAACAAGGCAATCTTTTTAGTCCTTCTAAATGATCCCTCTCTCACTCTTCGCAAAATCTATTCCAAATCTCTTTGCTCCTTAAGCTTCCCATACTTTTTCCTCCTCTGTTTCTCTTAGCTGACAGAATTGTCTCAGAAAATTGGGGTTATTCAACATGAGCTTACTCTTCTCTTCAACTGAAGCCCCTTGACAATCAATCCTCCCTCCCCTACTCTCTCTCCTTTCCTCCATTTTCAGGCAATAAGGTAGCCCTTCTCACCAAGGCCAGTCTATGTACCATTGATCCAGGGGTGTGCTCAAGCCAGCCCATACTGGTTTGGAAAAGAGAATTACTAAATTTTCAGTGTTAAATATTTATAATTTGTGAAATGGAAAATGCTACAAATCAAAGTTTGATTTGTTGTCTTATTGGTTGCTTAGACTTAAGGAAATAGAAAAGAAAGTATTAATAATATAGATCAACCTTAAGTGTACTGAGTTTTTCCAGTTGCTAAGCATTTACCAACCTATCCCCTGCCTTCATTCCATCTTCTCCTGTCTTCTATAGCAAACTGAAACATCTTTTGAATTTTCAACTTCTTCCTATCTACTGGTTACTTTCCTACTGCCTTCAAAATATCCAAGTCTCTGATATCATTAAAAAAAACCTTCACTAGACCCTACCATACCCTTAAGGTATCATTCTCCATGTCTCCAGCAAACTCACAGGAATGCAGTATCCCTATGCTCATTGCTTCCATTTCCTGGCCTCTCCCTCACTCCTTTGCCCTTGTAGTCTAGCCAAGTTCATCACTCAAATAAAAGTACCCTCTCCAAAACTGGCAATTCTCTCTTTACTGACAGATCTGCTGGCATTTTCTCAGTTCTTTATCCCTATAGACCTGTATGTTACGTTTGACACTGGTGGCCATCTTCTTCTCCTTGATATTCTCTTCTCTCTGAGCTTTTGTAACACTGTTCTCTCCTGGTTCTCCTGGCTTTTTGACTGTGATCTCGCCATTTCTTTTGTCATCGTATCATGCATGTCGTTCTCCCTAATCATGATTGTCCCCCTAGGCTCTGTCCTAAACTCTCTTCTTCTGTCTTCTCTCTTCACATTCTTTCTCTCTCTTCATAACCTCATCAGCTCCTATGGGTTTAATCGTCATTTCTATGCAAGTGATTGACAAATATGTGTTTATGTGTAGTAGTAGTAGTAGCAGCAGCAGCAGCAGCAGCAACCACACTATCATACAGGGTGGGCTGCTAGCACAGATTCTTTGATCTGCTTTTCTAAAGGAAAGACAGCTTTAAAGGGGTTGACCTCTTTAATTAATAGGTAAGTACAGATAAGTAGAAAGAAGTGAGTATCCAAGAAAGAACCAAATAGACAGGGCTCCAGCTGTCCGAACAAAATAGTACAACAACCTACAAATACCACCACACCAGGAGAGCACCAACATCCGAGTAGTGGGCGGGGGTGGGGGTGGGGAAGAGGGAGGGGCTCTTAAGAAACAGCTACTTAAGAGTCCTTTCCAGGGATTCAAAAGGTCATTGTCATGAGCAAACCCCCAAAGTGAAATACCAACCTCCCAGTATATATAATTTTCAACTAATAGGCTCAAAGACAGAAGGCACCACAACCCTTGTGACTCAATGCCTAAGTAGCTTAGTACTGGAAGGTGTGAAAGCCTTCCTGCCAGCAAGCTTCCCCCTAAACAAGCTCCTACTTAGGCAAGTTCCTCCCCCAGTGGGCTCTATGTGACTCAGGATGTGCCACAGCTGTGAACTGAGTTGAAGTTCAAAGCAGCAAGACTGCTGTGACTGAAATGCCTGTGTAGCTTTAGACCTGGGACCCTCCTCCTGTTCCAAGGAAAAGGAGACAATATGGTCACATAGGCTTGTTAATGGATGGGGAAGGTCTTATATTCCATTAACATTAAAATGTATATAAATATGTGTGTACATACACATATATGTACACACACATATATACACATATATACACACAAACACACACATGCATAGATAGACAGACAGACTGATAGAGACAGCGATACATCCCAAGTCTCTCTCCTTGAGTTTCTTGCCTGAACTCTCTATCAGACATTTCAAACTGGATGTCCCAGAGACATCTCAAACTCACTATGTCCAAAATCAAACTCCTTATCTTTCTTCCCCGCCCCAAACCTCTCCTTTTTCAAACTTCCTATGTCTGTCAAAGTCACAACCATTCTTCTAGTCAGCAGGTTTATAACCCCATACTCTCTCATCTCACACATCTAATCAGTTGCCAAATCTTGCCATTTATACCCCCGTGAAATCTGTTTAGCAAGTAGGTGGCCCAATAAATAACGTTGGATTTGGGGTGGGGAAGATCTGAGTTCCAGTTCCTGCTTCAGACACTGACTAGGTGTGTGACCCTGAGCCAGTCCTTTAAGCTCTCTCTTAGTCTTGGTTTCATTACATGTAAAATTGGAGTCGTATCAAATGAGATACCACGTTGTCATAGCATCCTGGCTCTTGTGCCATAAGTCTCTCCCCTACTCCACTTCATCCATCCATTCTTGCCATAGATTTTCTTTAAGATCACATCCCTCCCTTCCTCCCCACTCCTCCCCAGTGAATTCCAATGGCTCCCTAGCATAAATTAGAAATCCCCTTAGCTTTTAAAGTCCTCCACAACCTGGCACCCATCTAAGTTTCCAGCCTCATTGAATATGTTACATGTCTCCTTTCCACACTCTGTGGTCCAGCCAATTGGCCTCCTCTCTGTTCCTCACACTTAACGCTCCATCTCCCATCTCAGTTCTTTTGTACTAGCTGTCAGGCATGCCTGTGATGTACTCCCTTCTCCCTTCTGCCTCACAGATTCCCTCTCTTCCTTCAAGATGAAGGTCAAACACCATTATCTACACGAAGCCTTTTCTGATCCTCCCAATCGTTAGGGCCCTCTTCCCAAACCTTGTATTTAACTACTTTGTATTTGTTCTCTTTGTATATATTCTGATATATTTATGCAGCATATACTTTTGGTCATATTTGTTGTCCCATCCATTAGAATGTGAACTCTTGGGAGCAGGCATGATGTCATGCTTTCTATTTGTACTCCCAGAACCTAGGACGGTGTCTTTGCTGAATAAATACTTTTTAGTTGATTGTTTAGGTGGTTGACTGATGGCGCCAGCCAACTTCAAATGCCCAGTACCTAATCTCTTACTGGGAGTTATGAAACACCCTCTGCCTCTTCTCTCCCTTTCTCCATTCACACCTAGGCTATAGAAACTCTTTTCTCTCTCTTACCCTCTCCTTTTCCCTTCCTCCCCCCACACACACACCCCTAACTGTTCCTTCTCCTTCCCCTCCTCCTCCTACTACAACTGTAACTACTACCTCTCAAGATCCTTCCCCTCCAAACCAAGGGAACTTATCCATTCTAATTAAACTACAACTTTAAGAAGTCAAGACTCTGGAAATCTCCTTCCCTACCACCTCCCCTCCTGCCCCCTGCCCCACTGCCTGCAGGAAGCCCAGTCAGTCCCACAGCCTGCTACATTTATATCACTACACACAATTACTTTCTGGCTCCTGATTCTAATGGGGCAAAACTACTTCCCCCAGAGAGCCAAGACCGGATGTACAGTGACGTATTAGCTAGCACTATGGACTGGGCATGTTCATTTGTCCATTCAACAAATATTCACTCAACATCTGCTCTAAGACACTGTGTTAAGTGGTGTAGGGAGCACAGTCTCTACCCTCAAGATACCTATAAACATGTGCAGATACCTCTGGAAATGTGCAGAAAGCGCCCTAGATTAAGAAGAAGTAGTATCAGAGAAAACAAAGGCCACTTTCAGCTATGGCAATCAGGGAAGGCTTTAAGGAAGAAATGGCATTTAAGCTGGACCTTGGAGGATTTTTAAAAATGGGGAAGACTTGACAAAAAGAGAAGATAACATGAGTAAAGATGTAGAGATGTATACACGGAATAATGACTGGTCCAAATTGGCTGGAATACAGAATTCATGTGAAGGTGTAGTGGAGGAGAAATATAGAAATATGGGTTGGAGCCAAATTGAGGGCCTTGAATGCCAAAGCAGGGAGTTTTTACTTTATTTTTGAACAGGGCATGGAAGGTACCTTTGGAAGATTAATCTGATTACCCCTTGCCAGAATGGAGAGACCCTGGGAGCAAATTGAGAGAACACCTTTAGAATGTTCTCTTTACATCTGTCTTGATTTGATTTCTTTGTCCACAGAGGCTGGAGTAGCAGGTGGGCTGTTGTTGACAGGCTCCAGGTGTGTGAGGTGTGTGGGCTGGAGCATCACCTATGGGGGCTTGTGCTGCCAGATGAATTATTTATTTTCTGTACCTTAAGTCAAGCTGTGCCCCTGTGATCCAACCTTTGGTTGAGGATGGATCACTCCACATCTCCATCTCCAAGGTTACAGAGCCCAGGCAGATGGGAATGAGTGATCCAAAGGCAAATCTTTCCCCCTGCCCCCATCTTTTCCCCCTACCTCTGGCTCTCTCCTCTTTGAAACCAATGGGAGATGCTGGTTACAGACTGTCTCTCTCAGCTCTTCAGCCCATTTCTATTTGCATTTTCTTGCAGAATCACAGGTGTATTGATTGTTTCACACACCTCATCAGACTCAGATTGGTGAAAATCAATGGGGTGAGGTCACTGATGGAGGCAGCTGGAGTCCTGTTGCTAGATGGAGTCCTGGAGTCCCCTCACTAGAGAAGAGATCTAATGAAAAGCACCCACAGCCTCTAGGCCAGCAGCAGCACCTGGAAGGGTTTGCTTCTTCATGCTTTGCATTCTCAGGATTAAGTAGCAGCTGTACCTTTTTGTCAGATACACTTGGGGGCTTTAATCTCCTGGGGGGAGGCCATTCTTAGCTGCATCTACACTGGCACAATACCTCAGAAAAGAAGCTGCCTCCTTCTGGGGTGAAGGTTATATCTGGCTCTTAACAGCTCTGGGCACCTGCTTTTGAATGTGTCCAACTATCTCTGCAAATCCCTGGGAGACGCTGAGACACAAATCATTGGTCACAAGGGATGGAGCTAGGATTGTGTAGCCATTACACAATGAGAAAGATCACTAAAAGACAGCTGGGGCTCCCATCTCCACTACCCCCGCAGAAATCCCACCACACAGAACCCTCAACCTAGAAAACGCACAGTATACAAAATCATTCAGTCTTCCAGAAACACATTACCAGTAGTGTAGGCTATTTAATAAGTTGCAGATAAGGTGCTGACCTACATTGGTAGAGAGAGATCATTCACTTCCGAGTTCACACACACACACACACACACACACACACACACACACACACTTTCACACCTGGTAAATAAGGGGAATGCCATCAATAGTTTACCTAGATTTTAGACACTTGGGTTGTTGAGGCTAGAGTCAGGGAGACTCTTACTTCTTGAGTTCAAATTGGGCCTCAGACATGTCCTAGTTATGTCTCCCTAGGCAAGTCACATTTTCTTGCAGAATCACAGGTGTATTGATTGTTTCACACACCTCATCAGACTCAGATTGGTGAAAATCAATGGGGTGAGGTCACTGATGGAGGCAGCTGGAGTTCTGTTGTTCCCCTCACTAGAGAGGAGATCTATTGCAAAGCACCCACAGCCTCTAGGCCAGCAGCAGCACCTGGAAGGGTTTGCTTCTTCATGCTTTGCATTCTCAGGATTAAGTAGCAGCTGTCCCTTTTGTCAGACACATTTGGGGGCTTTAATCTCTTGGGGGAGGCTCTTTTTTTTTTGCTAACACATAAAATACACATGTACACACACACATGCACACACACACACACACACACACTATCCAGCTGAACTAAGATCTGCTAGCAGTTCAGCAAGGCAGTGATTTTTTTCTTTTCCCTGTGACTTTCATGCTTTTTCATAAAGCAATCTTCAGCTGGAGTTTCTGTATTTCTTCTCCTGCACAACAGAACAAAATCTTAGAGACCAAAATCCTCTGGATGTTAATTTATTTCAGGAGTTGGAGCAGTAAGCACCAGGAGGTTCTACTGGCAAGGAAACAGGAAGACAAGGAGTACCTCACTAAAATTCTCTCTCTTCAGAATCCAACTGGATTTCAGTCTTTCTTTTGAGATGTGAGGGGAGGGGGTGCCCAGGCAGCCTGTTGCTGAGATCATTCGTAGGACTCTTCTGTTCATCACAGGGATGGTCTTACATGTATAAACACACACATACAGAGAGACACACCAGAAAGCCCACCACACAGAACCACACTGCAGAACCCAATAGCCAGATGCCTAATTGGAACTCTCGGGAATAAACCAAGTGAGATTGAAAGAGCTTTCTTGGCAAGACAGCTGTGCAAAGCCAGTCAGGTGGTGAGACAATTACTTCTTTCTTGGAGGCATCCAAAGAGTCATTTTCAGGGAATGATGCTAGAAAGAAAACTCCTTCTTTGGAGAAGTGTGTGAACAAAGGCACCACCCATCATTGAAATGCTAGGATAAGATCAAAGCAGTGGGAGTGTGGTGAAACACAGGGCACTAGGTTAAGGATTAGGAGACCTGGGTGTTGGTTTTAACCCTGCCATTTTCTTTCTCTGGGCCTCAGTTTCTTCATTGGAAAATGAACAGTTTGATACCATGGTCTCCCACAGCTCTCAGATTTCAAGCTGACTTTTTCCATAGAAATGGTCCTATATTGCAGAGACCACTGCCTGCTTTGGAAATGGTCCATTTATCTCGAGCCCTATATGCAATCTCTTTCTGAAGAATAGAGAGTGAAACAGTCCTAAACAATCTATTTTTCTATTTTACTTTCAATTCTTCCTCCTGTTTCTGTCTTAGCTTCCTCTGTATTTAAAAAAAAATTATACAGATGTGGTATTGTCCATTCACTAAAGCTCTACATATAATCTTTTTTTTTTTTTTTTGCTTTTTGGAATGCAATTGGGGTTAAGTAACTTGCCCAAGGTCACACGGCTAGGTTTTTGTTTGTGTGTGTGAAGTGTCTGAGGCCGTATCTGAACTCAGGTCCTTCTGACTCCAGGGCCAGCACTCTACTCACTGCGCCACCTAGCCACCCCCATATAATCTTTTCATAAGCTTGCATCTGGTATATAGACTAGAGGGCACTTCTGAGTCCTCATGGTGGCAGGCTGTAAATCCCAGCTAGCTCCACCATCAGGCTGATACATAGGGACATCATATATTCACGAGAGGCTTCTTGAAAGTGGAAGGAATACCTTAACCAATTCAAAATGTATTGTGAGAAATAGCTGGCAATTGGATTCCCTTATTATCCCCCAAAGATGAAACTACCAGGGAAGCTTCTAATAGGAGACCACAGGATCAAACTACAGACTGAGGGCTGGAAGGAACATTAGGGGGTCTTAGAGGCAAGGGTTTGTTGGTAAATGTCTAACAACCAGCTCTCTGAAGAAAAAAAAAGTACACATGAACACTTTTATGTTGCATTATTAGCATTTTGTCTGTCTCTTTATTAAGTATAGACAATCAACAAAACAATACATGAAGCCCTAATTTATAGCATTTGCTGATTTCTGAAGTATAAATGCTCATGCTGAAAATTTAGCAATTGGCTTTTGTGCATCTGTACATGCTAGTTCCAAAACATCCGTGCTTATAATTAAGTTCCCTTTCTCTCCAGAAGAAACTGATGCCCAAGGAGACAATATAAATTATTCAAGAAAATCCAGGTAGTAAAGTATAGGAGTTCACATTTGAACCCAGAGGCACAGTTAATAGAGCACTGGCCCTGGAATCAGGAGGACCTGAGTTCAAATCTGGCCTCAGACACTTAACAGCTGTATGACCTTGGGCAAGTCACTTAACCCCAACTGCCTTGCCTTCCCCCCTCCAAAAAAAAAAAAACCCCACAAGATTTGAACCCAGATCCTTTGACTATAAATCCGATGTTCTTTCTACTGCACCAGGCCAAGAAAAACACTTCCCTTTAAGTGAGGTTGTTGTAGTTCAGTCATGTGACTCTTGTGACCCCATTTGGGGTTTTCTTGGCAAAGATATTGGAATGCTTTGCCATTTCCTTCTCCACCTAATTTTGACACATGAGGAAACTGAGGCAAACAGGGTTAAGTGACTTGCCTAGGGAGACATAACTAGGACATGTCTGAGGCCCAATCTGAACTCAGGACGCAAGAGTCTCCCTGACTCTAGCCTCAACATTCTACTCACTATACCACTTCACTGTCCAAGGCCTGAGGTCTGAGTCATACCACTGCTGCTGGCTTCTGAATTTCCTCCTTTCTTTATACACAGCTCAAGGCTTCCCTACCTGGACACCCACCCTGAGCCCAGGCACCCATCTAAATACAGCCTGGATCTGTGACCTGGAACAAAACTTCCAGTTTTCATTTGTCCCCACTGAGGTGCCCCAGTATGGATTTGGAGCTACCCTGGGATGAGTCTAGGACTTTTTCTTTGGTGGTGGAACACTCATCTGTGGTCACAGACCCATCCCCAATCTGGAGAACGCCCTATCTGTCTTCCTATGCCAAAATGGGTTGGACAAATGATTCACTGTGATTATTTTTTCTGGATTGCCCCAACAGGATTCAATCCGATGCATCTTCTAGACATGTTTGAAGGAGTTTGTGGAGTGGAGCTCACAATATTGCTTCCTATCATCAACCCTGTAACTTTCACTTATCAGTTCTTGTTCTGCTCTCTAGAATAATACCAAAAATGTCTATTTCTTTGACGTGGCAGTCTTTCAAATATGTGAAAACAGTAAATAGCACACCCTCCCCACCCCCGCCTTAAAACCTCTTCTTCAGACTAAATATTCCCAGTGCCTTTACCTGGTCATTATATAACGTGGTTTCCAAGTCCCTGCACTATTAGTCTTTTAAAAAGTATTCTATAATACTTTAATAAAGAGTTCTAATTAAGTATTGGACACAATACACCAGATGTGGTTTAAGAAGCACAGAAGAGAGTGGAACTTTGTTTGATCTGGTTATTACACCCTGAGTAATATAGCCCAAGGTTCCTTTAGTTTTTGGTTTTGGTTGTTTTTTTATTTATTTTTGGTGTGTTTGTTTTAAAGGCAGCGAGGTGAGAATATGGAACACTGGATCTGGAGTTAGGGAGACCTAAGTTCAAATCTGGTTTCAGACACAGTAGCTGAGTGACCCTAGACAAGTCACTTAATTTGTCTGCCTCACCTGTAAAAAGAGGATAATAATAGCACCTACTTCCCAGGGTAGCTGTGAAGATAAAATGAGATAATATTTTAAGCATTTTGCAGACCTTAAAGTAGTATTACATATATGCTAACTATTGTTTTAGGAATTATAATGTTAGCTAACAACAATCTTGCAGTCAACTAAAACCTTCATGTCTTTTTCATATGAACTATCTTCAAGTCAGGTACCTCCTTCCCCCAATATTGTAGGAATGCAATTGATCTTTTAAATCTAAATGTATTTAAATCTAAATGTAGGGCGGAGCCAAGATGGTGGAGTAGAAACAGCTCCTCCAAGCCTCTCTGCCCCCGATTCCCCCCAAACTATGTAAAAGGGGACTCTGAACAACTTCTGGAGCCCCAGCACCCACAGAACGACACAGAGAAGCTAACCTCCCGCTGAGGACAGCCCAGCAGCCCTGCAGGAAGGACCAGCGTAGTGGTCTGGGAGCCGGCAGCGCGAAGAGCGCAGGAGCTGAGCCGAGCCCAGGTCCTTGTGAGCCGAGGTTTTAGCCCCAGGGCGGCAGGGCCAGCAGCTGGCTGGAGGAACCCCAGAACACCAGCAGCTGTGGCAACTCCAGAATTATCAACATAGACATGCCTAGGACAAAGTAAGAGGTTAGTGTCCTATGGACTTTGGGACCAGTATTTGGGGAATGCGTCGGCTCCCTCCCCTGGGGGCTAGAAGCTGCTGAGGAGACACAACATTTTGTAGTTTTCAGAGGCAGCTCCGGCTCCCAGCCTACAAATCGTGGGGAGATCCAGCGATCAGTCTTGGGGGGTAATCTCTCTTGCTTTAACCTCCCTGGATCTGGATTGCGATCTAGGGTGGAAGTCGTGGGTGGGTTTACAGCTTGCCAGAAACAGAAGTTGCCCCCCACACATTCGGGACGAAAATTCCTCTATCTGGCCTTAAAGCCATAGTGTGGCAACAAGCCCAAAAGTCAGGTAATCAAGTGGCAACATGCCAAGGCAAAGGAAACAGAAAAATGCAACCCTAGACTCCTATTTTGGGGGCATAGAGTGGGAAAAGGACTGTGAGGTCAGAAGTCTTGCTCCAAAAGCCCCAGGGGAAAACATGAGTGGGTTGTAGGCCATAGAGGACCTTAAGAAGGACTTTAAAAATCAAATAAGAGAAGTGGAGGAAAAATTGGAAAGAGAAATGAGAAGGATGCAGGAAAAGTATGAAATGAGGGTCAACAGCCTGACTGAGGAAAACAACACCTTAAATCTAAATGTAACCCCTGTTCCATTTCATCCAACTGGTTTTAGACATCATCCTGAACTTTTAAAAATCCTTATAACTCAATATATTAGTTATCTCCCCCAGGTTTCTGTCATCTATAAATTTGATGAAAGAATTTAATAAACATGTCATCTAAATATCCATTCAAGTACTTATTAAAATTCTGACTAGGACAGGGGCAAGGGCAGATCATGCTGACATACCAGATGACATCTCCCTTTTGGTTGACATTGTACAATTAATCATCCACTTTTTGGATGCAGTTGTTTAGCCAGCTATGGATTAAATTGACCATACTATCTGGCCCATATTTTTCCACTTTGTCCACAAAAATAATAATACAAACTCTGTCAAATGTTTTCCCGAGATCCTAATGTGCTAAACTTTTAATGTCCCCTTGATAGTCTAGTTTAGTATTCCCATAAATAGGGACATGGAGTTATTTTGGCATGACTTGTTTTTAGTGAACCCATGCTGGATCCTAGTTTTCACCTCCTCTCTACTCTAGGACTTTTTTAATGGTCACTAGCAAGCTAATCAGTTGGTAGTTTCTAGGATTCATCTTTTTTCCCTTTTTGAAAATTGAAACATTTACTCCTCTCCAGTCTTCCTTTTATTTCCAATAATTTCTCAGGGGTTACCAGGAACGATTCTGTGGTCACATGTTCTTTCAATATGAATAGATATAATTTGTCTGAGTCTGGAAACCTGTATACATATAAAGTTGCTAAGCAGTCTCTCACTATCTTCCTGTATTTTTCAATTTCCTCTTAATGATTCTTTCTCTACTCTCCAGTTTTAGCATCTTTCTCTTCTTTTTTTCCTTTTTGGAGGGCAATTGGGGTTAAGTAATTTGCCCAAGGTTTTTATTTGTGTGTGTGTTGTGTCTGATGTCGGATCCGAATTCCGGTCCTTCTGACTCCAGGGCCGATGCTCTACTCACGGTGCCACCTAGCCGCCCCAAGTATCTTTCTCTTTGATGGAGAAGAATGATGCAAAATGAGGTGAGTAGTTCTACTTTCTCTCCTTTCTTTTTGTAACAGTATATCATGTTTGTGTTGTAGTGGTGGAACTGGCCAATAAGCTGTTGTTGTTTAATACTTTCAGTCATGTCCAACTCTTCATGACACCATTTGGAATTTTCCTAGCAAAGATACTGGAGTGGTTTGCATTTCCTTCTCCAGCTCATTTTACATGTGCAGGAATTGAGGCAAACAGGATTAAGTGACTTGCCCAGGATCACACAGCTGGTGTGAGGGCTTGTCAAACCCTTTTCAGGGTTACTCATCTACCTGTGGTGTCCACCTGAACCACCCAACTCTCACTATGCCTCCGAGAAGCTGTACCTTTCTTAGCAGGCATACCCAGCAGATGGTCTAAACCAGGTTGAGGGTGACTGATAGGCCTCCAATCTATTGGTGAATTGGGAGAATGTCTACTCCAAGCATGTGAAGACTCCCAAGTGGAAGGGGTAGGTGAGAACAATTTGTTCCAGTGGGCATGAAGGTGACTTAGAGCTTGATCAAACACCAAAGATGCCAGGGTCATCCACTGCAATCTGGGTCATTTCCAGTTGTCTTTTCTTCTTGACACTAGTCTTCAATGATGCTGGAAGAAAGAGTGAGGCTGATGACTTTGTGCAACTCTGCCTCAGAAACCCAATTCAAGCATAAGTCCCATAATGTCACTGGTCCTCTTTGAAAATGAAGGACAAACAACAATAAATGTCTGAGGCTGGATTTGAACTTAGGTCTTCCTGATTCCAGATCTGGAACTCTATCCATTGTACCACCTATTTGACCAATAAGAGTAATAATATTCACACGAAGGTTTTGTGAACACCCTTCTTGTTGGTTTAGTGTGTGGTTAAAAAAAACCCATTTAATTGGCTACTGAGTCAGAATAGAATGTGCATACAGAAGGTTTGACTGGAAGCATTTTCTGCTCCTCCCTGGTGGTAAGACAAGTAAGTCTCTGGGTATGGGGAATATGCCTCAGTGGCCTGCCACCACATGCTCCATCTCCCCAGCTGCCATATGGCCATGAACACACAAGGCCTTGGTTTCTTCTGTCCCTTTGGTGTTTATTTTTTCCTGATCTTGGGTGAATGTATAATAGAAACAAACCAGACCAATCTATGACCTTGTAAACTTTGAAATGTTAGAAGAATCAAAATCCCCTCATCAACTGAAGCTGGCAGCAGCAGCAGCCAAATCCAGAGAGCCAGCCCTGAGGAGAATCCTGCTTGACATGGCCCAGTAGTGAATCAACCTGGCAGTAGACACTGTCTAACTGAGCAAAGAGGCAAGCAGTCCATCAGCTATGCCACGCCAAGACTGCTTGAGATTCCACAAAGGGAAAAATCAGCTGCTAGGAGAGAGCTCTGGACCCATTTTCCCAGGGACTTTTCTCAGTCATCCTTGAGCTCTCTGCAGCTCTGCAGCCTCTGACATTGTCAATCACCTTCTCCTGGATGCTCGATCCTCTCCAGGACTTTGTGACAACACTCCTCTGGTTCTTCTCTTACTTCTCTGATCGCTCCTTAGTTTTCTCTGCTGGATCTTCATCGAGGTTATGTTGCTGTGCCCCGAAAAACGCGAGCAAGACCCAAGTGACAATGTTAGAAAGGACCTTTTATTAAACGCCACGTCGGCTGATGAGGCCACGTGGCGGGCTGAGCAGGTACCACCCCTCCCAGGTGCAGCAGCAGCAGCAGCAACAGCCCCCATCTCAGGTAAAACCTCAGCTTATAAAGGGAGCCCACGAGGCCAAAACTTCAGAGGCCAAAACAGTGATTGGTCAGTACACACCTTGAAATTCCCGACCCCTTCCCAGAAGCCTGCCCACCTATGTGCAGGTGAGCTGACTGGGAAAAGACAGAGACCCAGTGGGGGAGGGTGGAGCTGATCCTGCAGTCTGCTCACTTCCCTGAGGTGGAGGATGGAGAAAACCGGGCACAACAATGTCTTCAAATAGCGGGTGTCCCACTCTCTTCTGGGTTGTCTCCTCCTCCTCCTTCTTCTTTTTCTCCTACATTATTTCACTTGGTGATCTCATCAGTTCATGGATTCTCAAATCTACTTATTCAACTCTAACTTCTCTGCTAACCTCCAGTCTTGCACCTCCAACTGCCTATTGGACATCTCATACTGGATGTCTTATAGATATTTAAACTCAACATGTCCAAAATGGAACTCATTCTCTTTTCCCCAAACCCCCGTCTCTTTGAAACTCCCTTATTACCATTGGGTGAAGCCACCATCCCAGGCTCCCAGGCTTGTAACCTTGTGTTATCCTCAATTCCTTACTCACCCCCCCCCATATTCAATATGCTGCCAAGGCCTGCCATTTCACCTTCATTACATCACTTATACACACCCCCTTCTCTCCTCTAATACTACCACCACCCTGGTGCAGGTCTTCATTGCCTTTTGCCAGGACTATTACAAAAACTTACTTGCGGGTTTTCCTGACACAAGTCTTTCCCATACCGCTCACTCAGCTATCAAACCAATCTTCCTAAAGCACAGGTCTGACCATTTCACACAACCTGCCCCCTATCAATAAACATTAATGGAGCCCTATCACCTCCAGAATCAAACATGAAATCTGTTTGGCATTCAAAGTCTTTCATACCCAGGCACTCCTCCTGCCCCACGCATCTAGTCTTCTCACACCTGACACAACAACCCAATAGTAGTGCCTACCTGCTACTCCTAGAACAAGACACCCATCTACTGACTTCATGCGTCTTAGCTGGCTGTCTCCATGCCTGGAACTCTCCCCCTCCTCATCTCTACTTCCTGGCTTCTTTCAGACCCAGTTAAAACCCCACCTACAAGAAGTTTTTCCTAAACTCTCTTGAATATTCCCGATTTACCCCTGCATAGTCGCTTACACACTGCTTCCTCCATTAGCCAGCGAGCTCCTTGAGGACTGGGACTTCCTTTACCTTTCTTTGTACCCCACCAGGTGCTTTTCTTTTTTTTTTTAAGCAATTGGGGTTAAGTGACTTGCCCAAGGTCACATGGCTAGTCTTTGTGTTAAGTGTCTGAGGCTGGATTTGAACTCAGGTCCTCCTGACTCCAGGGCTGGTGCTCTATTCACTGCACCACCTTGCTGCCCCAATAATAGGTGCTTAATAAATATTTGTTGACTGACAGTGCTCCTGGTTCAGGATATTGTACTTTGGTCCTTGTTATAACTCCTCTGTAAATATACCCTTATAAAGCTAATTGATGTTAATTGGCTAAATGATATTGGGAAAATATTAAGTAGTCATTTATAGTAGAGGAAAACACAGTAAATGGGGACTTGAGAGAGATAGCATTAGAAAGATACTCTCAACCCCTCAGGGTTACCCCTAGAATTCAGCCTACAACAATCCAACCTAACCTGCTAGTCAGAATATAGGCTAAAGAGTGAGCTGCAGAACCCACCATACCATAGAAGGAGTGGTCAGATAAGCAAGAGAAGAGTCAGAAAAGAACATTGTCATAAAATCCTAGAAAGAATGGAGTACCAAGGAAAAGTAAAGACTACAGAGAGTTCAAGAAGGATGATGACTGAGAAAAGTCCATCATTCTTAGTAATTAAGAGATCATTAGTAATCTTGGAGAGCAATTTCTGTTGAATGATAAATTATATGATAAAGGGGCAAGGGGCACAAGGTCTGAAGGCCAAGACACAATTTATGCTTTTAAAAAAAGTTGTTTGTAATGAGATTTGCAATTTCATATGCAATACTATTTTTTGTTCTTTGTATTGTAGAAATATTCATTTGTTGGGGTTTGTCTAGTTCAGAATAAACAAAAAAAAATTTTTGAAAACATACTTTTTTCCCCCAAGAAGTGTCATTCATGATTTACCAAAAAATAAAATAAAAGACTTAGAGTCAAAAGAATTGAATCCAATCCTGCCTCTGACATTAGTGACTTGACTCTGTACCTCAGTTTCCTTATTTGTAAAATGGGGATGATAATACTTGCTTTTTTTTTACTTCAAAGAATCATTTCAAGGGAAGTGCTTTGTCAGCTTCAAGGTGGCACATCAATGTGAATTACTGCTCTCTCCCCCATGCAATATTTTACTCTGAAAATAGCTTTTTATTATCCTTAAGGTTTTTGTGAATGTTGTACAGACTTGGATTGGAGAATACCTCATGGAGCAGATGAAGTGATGGGCTTTCATAGATATGGGGCATGAATGGATCTGAGCCTATACCCTGGGGCACTTCTGTCAATGCATAAAATCTCACTCTGTGCTTGCTGAAAGGCTTGAGTTTGGGGATGATGCAGCAATATTGGTCCCCTTATACTTGCAATTTGGGATGATGCAGCAAATACTGGTGGATTCCTTTGTCTGAGTGATGGGGGAGGAGGGAAGGAGGGATAAGATGGGAAGGAAGGCTGTGCCAATGAGGATTGAGCCAGAATGTAGTAGTCTTTAAAAGAAGTGACTCTGCTGTCTCAAGGACATTGAAGGGAGATCTCAAAGAGGCTCAGACAGGCTCAACAGATGGGAGTTGAGAGAGCTCCAGAGATGGATTCATTCCTTTTAAAGACTACCGAGTGGGTGGTTCTTCCTGGCTCAGTGGCCAATCCTCTTTGGCACAGGTTCGTTTGCCCTTCAAAGGGACCAAAGAATCAGGGTTTGCTGTGTCATCCCAAAACTCTAGTCGTTCAGGAATGAGCCAGAGCATTTATAACTTCGGAAGCTGTCAGGGTGTAGGCTCAGCTCCACACATGCTCCATCAGACACCCCCACTCATACTCCACAGCATGCACCCCAAACCAATGCATCCCTCCAACATAAATCCCAGATCATCCCATGACTGAACCTTTCTGACTTGATTCTCATTTTAAGATTTGTGATACACTTTGGTATTCATGCTTTGTAATATGCCTTTCCTTATATCTTTTAAACATTTTTTTTAAATCTGAGCTTATCAGAAAGTTCCCTATTAGAGCTCACTGTTTCTCTAATTTCCTAAATTAGGTTTCTCTAAATTCCTCTTTTTTCTCATTGAAATTATTCTGTTTTACCACACTTTTGATCAGCACAATTTTTTTTTTAAGCAATTGGGGTTAAATTGGGGTTAAAGTAACTTGCTCAAGGTTACACGGCTAATCATTATTTATGTGTGGGTGCTCATTTTCTGAGGCCGGATTCAATCCCGGGTCATCCCAACTCCGAGGCTGGCGCTCTTACTCATTGCGCCACCTAGCCGCCCCTTTTAGGGCAATTGGGGTTAAGTAACTTGCCCAAGGTCACATGGCTAGGTTTTTGTTTGTGTGTGTTAAGTGTCTGAGGCCGGATTCGAACTCAGGTCCTTCTGACTCCAGGGCCAGCGCTCTACTCACTGCGACACCTAGCCATCCCTGATCAGCACAATTTATCCATGACATTCCATAGGCCAGTCATCACCCCCCCAGGAAATACATACTTGGTCCCTATAGCATCTTTAATAAGTAAACAGATGCTTAAGAGCAAAAATACTTTATCCCAGTCCTGTTGATAGATAATGCCTCTGTTTACCAATCATGAAACCGAGGTAGGTGTCACATGTCCAGAACTCCCAGAAATTAGGCTGGAACCAATAGAAACTGGTTTGGTGTATATTAAGAGTTTTAACAAAAATTTAAAATCAGCAGTGATCAAAGGCACCAAACTCACCACTACTCTCATCCAGAGGAGAATGTGCAAGGGCTGAGGAGTCTCACTCATCCACAAACACTGATTAAGCATCTACTATGTGCAGGCACTGTGGTAAGCACTGGGCCTTACATGCTAGCTGGCCTTGCTGGACGAGTCACTGGATCCTGCTTCTGACACATTTTAGCTACGTGACTATGGAAGTAATTTAATTTCCCTGAGCCTCAGTTTCTTCCTCTTTAAGCAGGGAAGAAAAAAAAGAAGAAGTTCCATAGTGCCTACCCCATGGTCTTTGTAAAGCACACATGTGATAATATATGGAAAGGACTTTACAAAATCTTAAAGTTTCATTTAAATGGAGGCTACCAGCGGGAACAGGATTACCTGTCTATAAAGTTATGTTAGACTCTCAACCTGAGTCTGATATACAATAAGGCTTAATATGAACAATGACATTTACAGAGCACTTCACAGAATCATTTCATTTGAGGCCTCCAAAACCCTGTGGGGTTGTTATAACAGCTACTATTGTCCTCGTTTTTAGGACAGAGGAGACTTAGACCCAGAGAGAGGCTGACTTGTCCAGTGTCACAGTCAGCTAGTGCATTCATTAGGCAGCCTTTGAACCCACATCCCACACTCTATCCATTGTACCACAATGTCTCTTAAGAGGTAGCAATGATTACATCCGTTGTACTGCCTGTGACTTCAGTTAACTCCTGTTCACCCATTACACATATTGGTATGCAACTGATATTCTGGAAGCCTCAGTAGGTCAAAAGTCTTGCTGAAACTGAATTTAAAAAAAAATAACAATAGCACCAGAACTTTTTGTATAGCACATATAGCCAAGTAGCTGAAATTATATTATAGATTTTGAGCCTGACAACTACTCTCAGGAAGGAAAAAGATTGCTTTAGGGATGTTTTATGCTAACTCTTTCAGAACATGAAGATTACATTAAGCAAGCTGACATTACCATTTGCAAACCCCCAGTCCTCAAAAAATATCCCAAACTGGGCTTATCATCCTTTCTCCCCTAAATCCATCCCTCCAACTGACTTCACTATGACTTTCTACAGTACTTCCATTCATCCTATTTCTCATTTTTGAAACCCTAGTATTATGTCTGACTCTCCTCTGTCTCATCTCATGTCCAATCAATCTGAAAGATTCTCCATGACATCTCACATATCATATAAAATCTCCTTCTCACATTTCATCTCTATTGTTACCAACACTACCCTAGAATGGGCCTTCATTACCTCTGACTTGGACTTTTGTAATGATTTTTTATCAGGTCTATCTGTTTCCACTTTATTCCCCCTCTTTACACCATTTCCAGAATAGTCTTTCTTAAACAGCAACCTATCACTTTCCAAATAAGTTCAAATCCCCTTAGCCTGGCATTCAAGGCTCTAAATAATGATAGTATCTTACCTTTTCACTTTTTTTTTTTTTTTTTTTTGCTTTTTGGAGGGCAATTGGGGTTAAGTAACTTGCCCAAGGTCACACGGCTAGGTTTTTTTTGTTTTGTTTTGTTTTGTTATGTGTGTGCGTTAAGTGTCTGAGGCCAGAACCAAACTCAGGTCCTTCTGATTCCGGGGCCGACGCTCTATTCACTGCGCCACCTAGCTGCCCTGACCTTTTAACTTTTATGTCCTATTACTTCCCCCTTTAAACTCTTTGGTCCAACTCTAGCCCAGGGCTAGGGAAGGCCAAGATGGCAGCATAGAAGCAGGAAAACTCCCTGCACTCCCCACCCCGCCCCCACCAACCACCTCAAATACCTATAAAATATGACTCTAAAAAAATTTTAGGGCTACAGAACCCACAAAGTTACAGAGAGAAATAAGTCTACCACTGAAGGCAGCCTGGCAGGCTGGCAAGAAGGGTCCATTGCAGTGTGCTGGGAGCAGCACCCAGCCCTGCATGAGCCCATGTTTTTAGCTCCAGAGTGGCCACAACCAGCAATGGCTGGAGGAATTTAGGGAGAGTGGATCAGTAGTAGCTGTGGCAGTTTCCAGAATTATCAACCCATAAATGCCAAAGACAAAGTGAGAGGTCAGTGTGGACTTTGTGGGAACAAGGGGGTCCTGGTCTGGCTTCTACCCCCAGAGGGAGAAGTGGCTGAGGTGCAGTAGTCATGTGGCTGCTTCAGAGATCCTGGCCTGTAGATTGTAGGGGGACCAAGCTATAAGTCTGAGGGGTAATCTCTCTTGCTTTAACCTGCTTGGATGTGGATTGCTGTCTAGGGTGGAGGGCTAGGGGTGCATGACCAGTGTGCCAGAGCCAGTGGAGGCTTCAGAGAGGGCAGCCAATTAATAGTTCTGGCAGCTGAGAAAACCCCAGCAATTTGGGGCAAAGCCCTCCTCTCTGGAAGCAGTATTCTACTGTGGCAAAATGCTCAAAAGTCAAGTAATTGAGTGGCAACACGAATAAGCAAAGGAAACAAAGCAAGTACAGCAACTTGACTCTAGATTCCTTTTGGGGGGATAAAAAGGATAAAAGCATGAAACAGGGGGAAGACAACAAAGTCAGAACTCCTGCACTAAAAGCTTCCAAGAAAAATATCAACTGGTTACAGACCATAGAGGAGCTTTTTGAAGGATTTTGAAAGCCAAATGAGAGAAGTAGAGGAAAAATTGGGAAGAGAAATGAGAATGATGCAAAAAAATCATGAAAAGAGAATCAACAACCTGACTGAAGAAAATACCACCTTAAAAAAAGACTAACTCAAATGGCAAAAGAGGCTCAGAAAGGCAATGAGGAGAAGAATCCCTTAAAAAGCCAAATTTGCCAGATGGAAAAAGAATCTCAAAAGCTCACTGAAGAGAATAATTCCTTCAGAATTAGATTGGAGCAAATGGGAGCTAGTGACTTTATGAGAAATCAAGATACTATTAAACTGATCCAAACAAATGAAAAAATAGAAGGCAATGTGAAATATCTCATTGGAAAAACCACTGACCTGGAAAATAGATCCAGGAGAGGTAATTTAAAAATTATTGAACTACCTGAAAGCCATGATCAAAGAAAGAACCTAGAAATCATCCTTCAAGAAATTCTCAAGGAAAATTGCCCTGATGTTTTAGAACCAGAGAGCAAAATAGAGGTTGAAAGAATCCACTTGAAAAAGATCCCAAAAAGAAAACTCCTAGGAATATTATAGCCAGGTTCCAGAATTCCTAGATCAAGGAGAAAATATTACAAGCAGCCAAGAAGAAACAATTTGAATATTGTGGAAACACAATCAGGATAACACAGGATCTGGCAGGTTTCTATATTGAGGGATTGAAGGGTTTGGAATATGATATTCTGGAGATCAAAGGAGCTGGGATTAAAATGAAGAATCACCTACCCAGCCAATCTGAGTATTGTGTTTCAGGAGAAAATACGGTAATTCAATGAAATAGAGAACTTTTTAAGAATTCTTGATGAAAAAAACAGAGTTGGATAGAAAATTTGACATTCAGATACAAGAAGCAAGAGAATCATGAGAAGATAAACAGGGAAAAGAAATCATAAGGAACTTATCAAAGTTGAACTATTTACATTCCTACATGGAAAAATAATTGTAACTTATGAAACTTTTCTCAATATGAGAATAGTTGAAGGGAAAATAAATGTGTGTATATATGTATATATATGTGTGTGTGTGTGTGTGTATACACACACATATGTGAGTGTGTGTATATATGTATACAGGTATACCTAGACAGAGGGCACAGGACCAATAGGAAGGGATGATACTTAAAATGTGAAATTGAGAACTGAGAGGGGAATATAATGAGAGGAGATGGAGAGACAGAATGGAATAAATTATCTCATAAAAAAGGCAAGGGAAAATTGTTACAATGGAGGGGAAGAAGAGGAAGGCAAAAGGGGAGTCAACCTTACTCTCACTGAATTTGACTTAGGGAGATAATGACATACACACTAAATAGGGTATCTCACCCTACAGGAGAGTAGGGAGGAAGGGGATGAAAGGGGGATGATGGAAGGGAGGGCAGATTGGGGGGTAGGGAAGTTGGAAGCACACCCTTTTGAAAAGGGACAGGGTCAAAGTAGAGAATAAAACAAGTGGGGTTCTGGATAGGACAGAGGGAGATATAGTCAGTCTTTCACAGTATATCCACTATGGCAATGTTTTGCATCTATATAAATGTACAACCTATATGGAATTGCTTACCTTCCCATTAAGGTTGGGTGACAAGGGAGGAAGGGAAAGAATCTGGAATTCAAAGTTTTAAAATCAAATGTTTAAAAAATATATTATTTTTTACATGCAACTGGGAAATAAGATATACAGGCACTTATCATATATATATATATATATATATATATATATATATATATATATGATCTATCTTTCCCTACTGGAAAGTTGGAGGGGTAACGGGGGAGGATCTAGAAGAGATCAGATTGGGGGAGGGGGTACACAGTGGGATCACTGTTTTGGGGTGATGGGTAGGAGAAAGATGGGGAGAAGATTTATAACTCAAAATTTTGTGGAAATGAATGATGTAAATTTAAAATAAACATAAAATTTAATTTAAAAAAGAAAAAAGGGAATCTCTTCTTGAACCTGCCCAACATGGATTGTCCAGTTTTTGTCTGAAGACCTCTGAGGAGAGGAAACCCATTCTGATCCCATTCTGATTTTATATTCTAATTATTTAGGATGGTTTCCCCTGAAATCAGGTCTAAATTTGTCCATACAACTTCTACCCAATGCAATTGGCTCAGTCCTCTGGGACCAACCAGAACAAATTTAGTCCTTTCTCCATGTGCCAGCCCTTAAAATACTTGAAGAAAACTTATAATATCATCCCAAGTCTTATTTTTCTCTAGGCTAAACATGTCCAGTTCCTTCAAAATATCCTCATGTCACAGACTCAAGACAATTGATGATCTTGGTTATTCTCTTTGGGATGCTCTCTAGTTTGTCAGTGTCCTTTGTAACCAAGACTCAACTGAGACCATATGAATATAGAGTACAACGGAACTATCACCAACTTGTATCCATAAACTAGGCCTCTCAATGAAACCCAAAATTGCTTTATATTTTTTGGTTGATATATCACAATACTAATACATATTGAGTTTGCAGTTCATTAAAACCCCTAGAACTTTTTCAGAACATCTGCTGTCTAACCATTTCTCACTCATCTTATAAATTGACTTATTAGATTAAGCACAATAATCTACCCTGTCAAGATCCTCTCTCAAATCCTGACTCTGTCATCCACTGTGTTCCCTATCCCACCCAGCTATTTTTTAAAGTATTTTATCTATCCAAGTAATTAACAAAAATGAACAGCACAGAAGCAAGCCCAGATCCTTGGGACACTCCACTGAAGACCTCTTGCCATGTGAACATTAAATCACTAACAACTACTCTATTCAGAATCCACTTGATCATGTTATCATTTAATCCACATCTCTCCATTTTTTCCAGAATAATAACATGAAATGCTTTATCAAAATCTTTGCTAAAATCTAGGTAAATCTATCTACAGCATTCTCCTCACCTACCAACTTAGTAATCCTGTCAAAGGAAATGAGATGAGCATGGCATGACCTGTTTTTGATGAATCCATCCCTGTTCTTTGTACCTCTCTAAGCACATGTGTGTATTATACTTATCAGTGTTTGTTTGTCTATAAGCTCCTCGACTGCAGGGTCTATGGCTTATCTAAACCACATATCACTTGTTCTACAGAATACAGTGCTTTTCACACTGTATGCCCTTAAAAATGTATGTGGAAAGAGGTTTGAGAGGAGGGGTGTGGAGGGTGGTAAGAGAAAAAAATAAATACATAATTTTAAAAAATTTAACTTAAGATATATGTTGAATGGATATCTTAAAAAGTGGGCACTTTTCCTCCAAATGGATATATGATCTGAATATAAAGGGTCACATAAGAAATAAATTACAGAGTAAGGAAGAAATTACTTTTCAAATATATGAATATGGGAAGATTTTATGATCAATCAAAAGAATAGAGAGGAACATACAAGATAAAATAGGCAATTTTATGATATGAAATTCAAAAAGTTTTGTACCAAGATATCTAAAATCCTAATAAAAGAAGGGAAATAAGGAAGTAGAGGGAAAAAAATCTTTGGAACAAGATACTCTGAGAGAAATCTCATTTCCAAGATATATAAAATGCTGGTTTAAATTTATAAGATTCAGAGTTATTTCCCAATTAATAAATAATGATAAAAAGAAATGAGCAGGCAATTTTCAAAGGAAGAAACGTGAGCTATCAACAATTAGGAAAGATAGCTTTAAAAGATAATAATTAGAGAGATGCAAATTAAAACTACTATTGTGGTTCCACCTCATACCTATCAAGACTGGCAGAAACAACAATGTTGGAGGCACTATAGCAAAACAGGTGTGCTTGTGTAATCTGGGTCAAGTTATGAATTGACGTCATTCTAGAGAGCACTTGGGAACTGTGTCCAGAAAGTTACCAAATTCTGTATACTCATTGACACAGCTATATATTAGGCCCATATGGAGGAGGAGGAGGAGGAGGAGGAGGAGGAGGAGGAGGAGGAGGAGGAGGAGGAGGAGGAGGAGGAGGAGGAGGAGGAGGAGGAGAAGGAGAAGGAGAAGGAGAAGGAGAAGAAGAAGAAGAAGAAGAAGAAGAAGAAGAAGGAGAAGAAGAAGAAGAAGAAGAAGAAGAAGAAGAAGAAGAAGAAGAAGAAGAAGAAGAAGAAGAAGAAGAAGAAGAAGAAGAAGAAGAAGAAGAAGAAGAAGAAACTCTGGTCAATGCAATGCTATATCATGAGTCCAAAAGAATGAAGATAAAGCACACGACTCACAACCTGACAGAGAGGTGAACTAACATGCAGAAAGAGATATAATTGTTTTGCTAGACTATGTCCATATATATTGAGGAATGTGTTTGGGTTTTTTTTAATGTGCTTAACTGAAGAAAGAGTTGAGAGGACAGATTAATTTTTTAAAGACTTATTGCTTCAAAAACTAAAAAAGTAAAAGTGAAAAAACAAAAACCAAAAGTGAGCACTCTATTCATAGGTGCTCCAATTACAGAAATGTATCATCTTAGTATTAGGAGGGTCCTCAGAAACCACCTAATCCAATGCATTACTCTAAGAGGGATTCAATGGCCTTTAAGGTTCTATCCAGCTCCAAATATATGATCTTAGGAATGAATACCCTCAACTATCTTGCTGACAGGTGGTCATACACCCTCTTTTTAAATATTTTGAGTTATGTGAAGCTTGCTGTCCCCCCCCAAAAAGACTCCCCATTCCAATTTTGCTCCAATACTCTGATATTTAGAATGGCAGTATGACATAGTTAGTGTAGACAGTAGCCAGCCTTGTAGACTAGTCTTGGAGTTAGGAAGACCTGGGTTTAGATCCCACATCTAAGATTTACTAGTTCTGTGATGATGATTTAAACTCTTTATGCTGCCAAGGAGCTCTTTAAGACTCCAAATTACAGATGAGTTGCACATCTACATTATAGAGGGAAGTTCCACACTAGGAGATGAAATTGAATGTTGACTGAAAAAATGGTTAGAGAATTATTTGTTGTAAACTAAAACTTGCCTCCCTATATAATTTCTATCCATTGATACTAGCACTCTCCTCTTGAACAAAGTACAATTATTCCTCTAGAGATTAGATTAGGTTACTCACTAATAGTTAGTAATCTGTCCTATTAGCACACCAATACCAACACATTACTTCATTAATTCCACCTCCTTATGACAGAATAATTAATATTCAATACAAAATAAAATGACAATTATATTTTATAATGATGCTATTTACCTTCAATAAAATCAGTCTTTTGAATTGCCTTTCTAGAAGTAGGGATGGACTTGTTTTGCTTTATTCATCCTTTCACCCATCTTATTTGGTGAACAATCGAATAAATGTATGTAACTGTCCAGGATTCAGGGTAAAACTCTGTATTCCTTTAAAAAAGAATGAAATGGGGGTGGCTAGGTGGTACAGTGAATAGAGCACCGGCCCTGGAGTCAGGAGGACCTGAGTTCAAATCCAGCCTCAGACACTTGACACACTTAATAGCC
The DNA here is from genome assembly GCA_011680675.1 of Gymnobelideus leadbeateri. Lineage (NCBI taxonomy): Eukaryota > Metazoa > Chordata > Mammalia > Diprotodontia > Petauridae > Gymnobelideus > Gymnobelideus leadbeateri. The sequence continues at coordinate 165,891 of WOXC01005818.1, read as the reverse complement.
ATGTGACTTTGGGCAAGTCATTTAACCCCAATTGCTCTCCAAAAAGCAAAAAAAAAAAAAAGAGAGAGAGAGAGAGAAAATGAAATGGTCTTTGTAGAGGTCAAACCTGCAGCTTTAACTTCATTAACTCCATGTCTTGAATTATAAGGTTAACCTTGTTGTTTAGTTGTTTCAGTCATGTTTGACTCTTCATTATCCCATTTTGGGGGGTTTTCTTGGCAAAGATAATCTTTCTCTGGCTCATTTTTCAGATGAGGAAACTGAGGCAAACAGGGTTAAGCAACTTGCCCAGCATCACATGACTAGCAAGAGTCTATGGTCAGATTTGAACTCAAGAAGATCAGTCTTCCTGATTCTAGGCCTGGTACTTTAACCACTAAGCCACCTAGCTGCCTATGAGGTGACCCAGCCCCAAGGGAAAATGATAGTCATTTAGCATCCTTAGTATAAAGCGTTCTATATCAGGTAGTCAGCAATACATTTCTTGTTTTTAATAAATAAGGAAACAGAAGAGCTTGGATGACTTGTGCTATACTTGTCAAATAAACCAATGATGAACCTGGGGATAGATCATTCAGGACAAGCAGTCTCAAGAGTTCAGACAACTCCAAAACTGGAAGAGACCTTAGAGGTCATCTAGCCTCACCTCCTACCCAGTGCAGGAATCCCCTCAGCAACATCCCTGACATATAATCATTCAGCCTTTGCTTGAATGTTTTTAGTGACAGGGAAGTCATTAGCAGGGAAATCTCAAGGCAGCCCAGTGACTGGCAAATCCTATGGCTTTTGCTACTAAGGCAACACAGTGAATAGAATGTCCTGGGGCTGTTGATGCTCTGTGAGCTTAGTCAATTCATTTAGCCATCCAAATGTGACTGAAGCAAACAGATCAGCCTATCCCCCTGTGGGTCACATCAAGGGGCAGTGGGGTTCAGGTTCTTAAGTCTTGTATCGAGAGTTGAAAACATTGAGACCTCCCAGAGACAAAGGAGAGAGAGCGCATTCTATTCATGGGCTCTCATCAGCAGAACTATTCCTATCTACTGCTACTCTACCCAGGCTGCATCCCCTGTGGTTAACAAAAACCCATTCCTCTTGCTCTCTGAATCCCATGATGCTGAAACATTGATTAACTACAGGTAACTACACTCCTTCCCAACCCCCACTTTCCATTCTCTCATCTATATCCATCTTAACCCTATCCCTCCAATGTCCCATTTCAATTCCTCCCATCCTTTCCATGGTGTCCTCTGAAATTCCTATTCCATAATAAACAAACTTCCTTTCACTTTAGACTCTTCTTGTCATGATTCTTCCCCCTTCCTGCACTCTGACACTTGACTTCCCCCATATGAAACTACATCCCTGGCCGTCTTTTCAATACTGGTTATGCCTTCTATCGTGTGCCCTGATAGACTGATCCTAGGAGGGGAGTCAGAATACCATCTGCCTCCAAACTCTCCCTATGTCACCATCACTTAGCACCCTTACTCCTTTATCAAAATTTATCAGTGAATCCAGATCCTGATGTCTGTTATCTACTGGCCTCTATGTTATTCTCCCTCCTTTCTTAATGAATTCTATATCTGGTTCATAGTCCTTTCCTTACCTCAACTCCTGTCTTTGTACTCGGAGATTTCCACATACTTACTGATGTTACCTATATTACTTTAATTTCTCAGCAGTTTAGCCTACTAAGTTCCCATTACCACTCCTCCTCAGCCACACATACAGATGGTCACACCCTTGATCTTTCTATCATCCACAAGTGTTCCACTTCCCATGATCAAGAACTTAAAAATCCTCTTATCTTATCATAACTTCCTGTCATTTCATCTCTCCCTGTGCCTTATTCCTCCTAAACCTCTTCTTTAAATTCAGCATGACTTCCATTCCCTTCATCCCTCAATTCTTTCCTCCAGCCCTGCTGTAGTTATACTTTCTTCTGTTCCTAATCTTTACCTTTTGCCAGTTCAACTCAAAACTATCTTCTACTTTCAAATCTTGATTCCTTATTCTAATGCCATTCATGCCTTACCAAACTCCAACCCTATATTGCTCCCACTAGCAATATAGTTTCCTTTGTTTCCACTTAAATAGTGGACAAAATCACATAGCTAGGTCTAATACAAATTTCTATTATCTAACCTCCATTGCACCCTCACTACAGCAAGGTAGTACTTTCATTCCTCTTTAATTGATTCTCAATCCTATTCCCCACAGAATCTATTCTAAATATTCTCTCCTCAAGCCTCTTTACAATATTCCTCTATCCCAACTCACCCTCTTAGCTGAGAATCTCACCTCATATTTTGTGAAGACAATTAAGACTATTCACTATGGGCTTCCTCTTCTCCTTTTCTGTACATCTCACCGCATGCCATCATTCTGAATATTTTTCTCCTTATATACTTGTCCTAAGGCCAATCCACACATATCCAAGATCCCATACCCTCCACTATTCTCTTATTTCCCTGATAATCACCTGCTCTCTAATATTCAATTTCTCTAGTGGTTCCTTCCCTACTCCCTACCTCTCTACTTCCTTTCCTACAAAACTGTCCTAGACTCCCTATTTAAAACAAACACAAAACCCTGTCATTTGATCCCACTCTCTTCTCAAGCTACTATACTTTATCTCTACTCCCTATGTCATTCAAACACCTATAAAAAGCTCTCCATACTTGTTACCTCCACCACCTTTCTTCTCACTCATTTTTCCACCCTTTACAATTTCATGACGAAAAATCACTCAACTAACTCCTCTTCCCAAGGTTACCGACTGTTACTTTATTGTCAACTCTGATTGTATTTTCTCAGTCCTTACAGATTTTGCTGCTGCTGCTGCTATATTCACGGATACAATATTGCCGACCATCTCCTCCTCGATGCTCTCTCTTGGTGCTCCTTCCAGTTCTACCACTCCTCCTCTGACTCCTTGGCGGGAACGCTCTGTGTAACACTCCTCTTAAACTGTGTTTATGCTCCACGGTTCATGTCTTCTTTCTCTACATCCTCTCTTGGTGACCTCATCATCTCCTATAGGTTTAATTATCACCTCCGTGCAGATGAGAACCAGAGTGACATATCCAGGCCCAGCCTCTCTTCTGAGTTCCATTCCTATATCATCAACTGTCTATTAAGCTAAATTGTGTGGCTGAGTGTTGCTGTCTATTAGACTATCTCATTTCACTGAGACACCTCAAATTTAGCATATTTGTCAACCAATTAACAAGTTTAACATAGACCAAGTTCATTATATTTCACCCTACACTGATCCCTCTTCCAAACCTCCCTACCTCTGCCAGAGGCACCAAGTTCCAGTTACCTAGATTCCCAGCCTCAATGTCGTCTGATTCTCCCCTCTCTCTATCTCACCCAACATATCAATTCAGTTACCCACTCCACATCTCTGGCATCTGTCCCCTTCTCTGCATTCACATAGCCACCACCCTAATTCAAGTCTTCAACACTCACTTCTTATTTGTCTTCCTTGCTTTGGCTCATCCCCACTCCAGTCCATCATCCCAACAGTTGCCAAAGTGATAATAAAAATAACTAATATTTATGCAGTACTACTATGTGCCAGGCACTGCGCTAAGTTCTTTACAATTATTATCTCATTTGAACCTCACAACAACCCTGGGAGGTGCATGCTATTATTCTCTCCAATTTACAGATGAGGAAACTGAGGCAAAGAGAAGTTAAGTGACTCGCCCAGGATCACTCAGCTAGTAAGTATCTGAGGTGGGATTTCAACTCAGGTCTTCCTGACTTCAGGTCTAGTATTTTACCCATTAAGCTGCCTAGTGCAGTTCTGACTGTGTCGGGTCTCCTCCACAATAAAACCCAGTAGCTTTCAGATTAGATATAAGCTATAAATGTTTGGCATTTTAAGTTCTTCTGGCCCCAAGTTATCTCTTCAGCCTTATTCCACATTATTCCTTTTCACAAACTCCACAATTAAGCTAAACTGGCTTTTTTTGGTCTCTCCCCCCATTCCTGGAATACATTCCCTCCTCACCTCTGCCTCTTAGAATCCCTGGGGCCCATCAAAATTCAGCTCAATCACCATTATATCCATGAAACTTTTTCTGATTCTCAGCTGTTAGTGCCTTCTTCCACAACAATAACAACAAAGATTTTTGTCTATTTGTTATGTGTTCATATAAACACACATAGTGTCTCCTGGGATAAAACAGAAGCTTTTGAGGCAAGCATCTATTTCTTTTTCACATTTCTATTCCAAGCAGTGGCACAGAGAAGGCCCTTAATAAATGCTTACTGGTTGACCCACTGAGCAGGGCCACCGAGATAAACTCTAGTCTGCTTCTGCTTGCTTGATGATTTGACCATTTTGTAAATATTTTCTACAAATATTCCTTTCAGGAATGGACACTTACCATTATGTTAAGTATGAAGCTCTGTACTTAATCATGGAGATCTCCTGGACTTTATTTGACATTAGGCAATTTCCTCCCTTCTATCAGCTCTTGGTTTCTTCATTGTTGGAGGTAGTTGGTGATGAAGTGGACAGAACTCTGAGCCTGGAGTCAGGAAGCCTCAAATTCAAATCTGACTCCAGATATTTACTAGCTGTGTGTCCCTGGCTTGGTTTCCTCAACTGTGCAACTGTACAATAGTACCTACCTCCTGGGTCTATGAGGCCATATGATAAATGGTAAAACCAATATTCAAAAAGATGCCCAGGGATGGAGTTTGTGGCACTGTATTTGAAGATGTTATTGACCAACATACTATTGAGGCAGTTAGATGACTCAGTGTACCAAGTACTGCACCTGGAATCAAGATTATCTGAGTTCAAATTTTTTCTCAGATACTTAATAGCTGTGTGACCCTGGGCAAATCATTAACCTCTGTTTGCCTCGGTTTCTTTAACTGCAAAATGGGGATAATAATGATGGAATTCTAATAAAGTTGCCCTCAGCCCCAATATTCTAACTTCATTATAGGTTCCAAGGTACCTACCTAGCTCCGTCCCCTCAGTCAATATCCTAACTTCTTCATGTATGCCTCACTACTCACTAGAACAACAGGCGTGTCCCTGAACTCTTAGTTCCCACAGAAACAGCAGGGGTGTTCATGGGATGGGAACCCAACTACTGCCTCTACCTAGTCACTGCCCCCACCTATTCCCACAGAAACAGGTGTGTTCTTGTTCTCAGTCACAATCACATCATCCATCTAGCCCAAGACAGGACCACAATACCTAACTATCTGTCTTGACCAGACAGGGCCAATAGGTAGCCAACTGGAGGGCAGCACGTCCAGAATGTTTAACCACCTAACTATAGATGGGACCTGTCCTCCATTACCTAATTCTTTAATAAACTCTTCCTGCCTTTTTAATATTAATCATCTTCCTATATTCTACATAAATTTTGATTGTGTAATCAGCATCCTTACCCTATAAAAATCCATTTGCTTTCTCTGAAGTTGCTGGTCCTCTTGGAACTTAGCCCACTTCGTGAGAGGCGTCAGTCTCCATAAATGCCTATACTTGGATTAGAGGCGATCTGACTCTTTGGGTGGCTCCACCACAATCCATCAGGAAACCCCAACAGGTTTGGGTGGGCAGAGCCCCCGCTGCAAGAGTTTTTGGTATCCCTGGGTTTAAACGACAACAATAACACCACTTTGCCTCAAAGGTTGTTGTAAGAATCCAATGAGGGACAGCTAGGTGTCATAGTGAATAGAGCACTGACCCTGGAGTCAGGAGGACCTGAGTTCAAATCCAGTCTCAGACATTTAACATGCACTAGCTGTGTGACCTTGGGCAACTCACTTAACCCCAATTGCCCTCCAAAAGGCAAAAAAAAAAGTCAAATGAAATAATATTTGTAAAGTGCTCAACACACAGTAAGTGCATAATATAATTATTCCTTCCCTTCTAAAATAAAGCATTTGGATTAGATATCTCTAAGGTCTCTTACAGCTCTGACAACATATAGATAACATGGAAGATTTAGGGTCATAGGGAAATCGAAGAGATTAGAGATTATCTAATCCAAATCCTAAATTTGTAGATGAGGACACTGAGCTCCAGAAAGATGAAATGCCCTTCCTAAGGTTATACGGGTAGCAAGCAAGTTTAGCCTTCTTTTGACAGGGCCCTTTTGGTTTTCTCCCTCTATACTATTTCAACTTGATGATCTCATCACCTCCCACTGATTTAATTACCATCTTGATGTTGATCATTCTCAAATCTACTTATATAGTATTAACCTCTCTACTAATCTCCAGACTTTCATTTCCAACTGCCTGTTGGACATCTCAAACTGGACACCGAATAGATATCTTAAACTCAAAATGTTCAAAGTTCATTATGTTTCCCTAAATCCCTTCTCTCTTCCTTATTTCTCTACAAATGACCATCTTCCCACTCACTCAGGCTCTCTCTCCCCCATGTCCAATATTTTGCTGAGATCTGTACATTTTTTCCACTGTAACATCTCTCTCATGTATGCTTCTCTCCTTTCATCAGACCACCACCCTGGTGCAAAGCCCTCATATCCTCATGCCTCATTCCTTATCCCCCTTAAATCTACTTTATTGATTATTTCCAATTGATCACACACATATGGGTAATACACACAAACATATATACATGTATCTTGTTTGTACATAACTGTGTGTTTTCTCCCCCATTAGTAAGCTCTTTGAGAAGAGGGATTATCTTCTATCTTTGGATTCCCAGGACTTAGCGTTCCTCCTGGAACACAGGAAGCATTTAATAAATGTTTACTAACTTTCACAACATAACTAATATGGAAATGTTTTTCATGATTGCACATATATTGCCTCTATCAAATTGCTTACTATCTCAGGGAAGGGAGAGAGGAAGGAGGGAGAGAATTTGAAATTCAAAATTTAAAAAAAAAGGTAAAAAATTGTTTTTTATATGCAATTGGGAAAAAATAAAATTTATTAAAGAAAAAAAAATAAATGCTTACTGACTAACACCAAAACTCTTACCCCAAATCCTATATTCTTTCTACTGCACCATGCTGCCTCCTGAGGGCAAGGCTTATGCTGCTTCCTTGTATTTATATCCAAAGCATTTAGCCCAGTGCCTGGAACATAGTAAGTGATTAATAAGTGCTCTATCTCATTCTGTCTATCTAGGTTTGAAGTACTCCGATATCCAAAATGGCAAAACCATGTTGGAAAGAGACCAGAGTTTTGCCTCCAGTGTGCCATATTTAGAAAGTGTTGGCAACACTTGTGGTCTTTCTGTAATGTAGAAACAAGGGAACTTGGCACCTGGTTCATGAGAAAAATTAATTAGAACAGGATATTTGATATTTATGGGAGAATATAGATAAGAATCACACAGGATTGCAGAATGCATGGGTTGTGATTTGCTTTGATACAGTCCTCTCCTCAGCCCATATGGTGGCCTCACACTAACATCATGGAATCTATTCACCACCTCACTCCCAGAACAGGTAAATGTCCCTCCTACCCCCTATCAACTGAAAACATGCTTTGTGTTGCTTACCCTGAGCAAGATTTTTAGTGTTTGCTCTAGACTCAAAAATTCCTAGTTATAGTTCTCCTTCATAGTTTTGTATTAATGGTTCTTCATCATTGAACCTACCCTTTCTTCTTGAGACTTGCCTTGTTGGCTAGGTGGTGCAGTAAATAGAGCACTGGCCCTGAAGTCAGGAGGACATGAGTTCCAGTCTGACCTCAGACACTTAATTAGCTGTGTGACCTTGGGCAAGTCACTTAACCCCAATTACCTTGCCTTTCCCTCTCTAAAAAAAAAAAAGAACTTTTCTTGTCCCATGGTGGTTGTTGTTGTAGTTTTGGACGGGGGTGGTGTTACTATGTAATTAACAAAGCTTGTAAACTGTCAAGACAATTATCTGGTCTCCTTTGATAAAGGCACTAAAAGAAATAATGCATAGTTGAGTTTAATCTGCCTTATTTCCTCCCTTTCTCCTATTCTCACCCCCAACCCAATGGGTTGTATCAACATAGAACAGTCAAAGAGAATTTAGAGGAAATGTTCTCCTTTGTCTGAAAGGGTGATGAGTCCCATGCTGTGTCTCAACACATCTAGATGGTCCTTCTTTGTGGGAACACAAATTAAATCCAATTATTAGCACCTTCCAAGCTGCCCGAAACTCTATCGTGAGGACCTCTGGTAATTATAGTTTTAGCAGTACAGAGCAGTTTAATGGCAGCTAAGCCAGACAGCATTGATTTTTTGTTTTGTTTTAAGTGCAGTTAATCTTAGAGTTAATTTATTTAAATTGATAGGGCAGAGAGGAATTACACCTCTATTTTTCTATATCTATTGAGTAACAGATTTTTTTCCCCTTTTGCCTAACACATACCCTGCAAAAGGGTTGGGTGAAAGTCCTGAACGTGTCCCTGAAATCACTGTCTTTAGCATCTCTCAATTCTGTCAATTCATTACTGCCACTTTTGCAAAAAACATGTATGGATTTTATGTTGTAACAGCTCCTAATGTGGTAGGTATGCATACATCTGTCTTAGCCTTCCCTATAGAAAAGTGACCTCCTAAAGAAAGAGAAAGAGGAGAGGGAATTCAGAGTTTGAAAGCAGCTGGCAAACAGAAGCCTGTATACACTGTAAATTAGAACAAAGAAAAGCTTATTAACATAGCTAGAAGCATTAATTAGAAAAGTTTAGTCATGAGGTATCTGGTTTTCACAAAGTTGCTTTTGCTGGACTAGTAGCCCTTCAAATGAAACAAAGGTAAACACGTACCAGTACTGTGCTAAGTCTTAGAACATAAAGAAAGGCAAATATATGGTTCCTGCCTTCAAAGAACTTACCCTGAGATATGATAACAAGAGAGACATATTTTTTTTTGGAGGGGAGAAGGCAAGGCAATTGGGGTTAAGTGACTTGCCCGAGGTCACACAGCTAGTTAAGTGTCAAGTGTCTGAGGTCGGATTTGAGCTCAGGTCCTCCTGATTCCAATGTTGGTGCTCTATTCACTGTGCCATCTAGCTGCCCCAAGATATGATTTTTTGAAAAATGACTTATGTGGGGCAGCTAGGTGTCGCAGTGAATAGAGTGAACCGTCCCTGGAGTCTAGAGGACCTGAGTTCAAATCCGATCTCAGACACGTAACACTTACTAGATGTGTGACCTCGGGCAAGTCACTTAACCCCAATTGCCCTGCCTTCCCCCCTCCAAAAAAAAGGAAAAGGAATTTTTAAAAAAATGACCTATGTACACATAAGATATATATAGGGTAGATGGAAAGTAGTTTCAGAGGCAATGACTGGAGTAAAAGAAAAGAAAGGGACACATCCTAGACATGTTGTGAAAGTAGAAACTACATGCTCTGGCAATAGGTTGGATATGGATAAAGAGTGAAAGGGAGGAGGCCAGCATGACACTAAGATTTCAAGCCTGGTTTAGTGGAAGGATGGTGGCACCTTCAATAATAAAAGGGAAGTTTGGAATAAGGGAGGATTTGGTGCGGGGGAAATGCGCTCCCTTTTTTTAGACATGTTGAGTTTGAGATGCCTACTCAAAAACTACAGTGCTCTAGAGATTTAAAAAGCAGTTAGTGATGGAAGGCTCCAGAGAATTTGGAGTTAGATATACAGATCTGGGGATGATCTTCATAGAAACGGTCAGATGATCATTACCTAAATGAGCTAATCGGATCACCAAGTGAGACAGCATTGAGAGAAAAAAGAAGACCCTTGAGGAACAACTGTAGTTATGGGGGTGACGTGGATGAATATCCAGTGAAGAAGGCTGAGAAGGGGGCATGCTACAGACAGAAGAGCCAGAGTTGTCACAAAAACCAAGCTACTGAGCAGCAGTGTCAAAGGCTGCAGAGAAGTCAAGAAAGGTGAAAACTGAAAAAAGTCCATTCTATCTGACAGCTATATTGTTAGTAACTCTGAAGAGAGCAGTCTCAGTTAAAGGGCAGATTGCAGAGGGCTTAAAATCAAGGGAAAGAAGCACGATTCCAGAGGATCCATAATGAAACATGCCACCCATCTCCTGACAAAAAGTGACAGACACAGAAATTCAGGAATTTGTGTTGCTTTGCTTTGTATGTTTGTTACAAGGATTTTGCTTCTTCCCCCTAAATAATCAGATAGCGAGGAGAGAAAATGTATTTTTATTCAGTAAAATACTATTTTTTGTTTGTGAGAGAGGATGTGGATCTGAACTAGGGTGTGGCCACATGAATGAAGAGAAAAGGACAGATATAAGACCAGTGAGTGGATATGATGGGAAAGAAGAAAACTCAGGATAACCCAAGGTTATGAACCTAGGCGCTGGGCGGATGGTGGGGTTTTCAAAAGAAACAGGGAAGTTAGGAAGGTGGAGAAGGTTTGGGAGGGAAGGTAATGAGTTTTGTTTGGGATATGCTAAGTTTGAGATGCCTAAAGGATACCCAGATAAAAACTCTAATAAGCAGTTGGTAACAAGGGACTCGAGATCAGGAAAAACTAAGGCAATATATGCATTTATTATTGACTAATTGACTAAGGATGATGATTGCACATGGGGAAACAAGTGATATGAAAGAAAGAGAACAACAGACAGAGACAGAAAGAGAAGTAATAGAAAAAAGAGAGAGGGAGAGAGAAAGAAGAGAAAAGAAAGAGGGAAAGAAGAGAAAAGAAAGAGGGAAAGAGAAAAGGGAGGAGAGTAAGAGGAGAAAGGAGAGAGAAGAGGAGGAGGAGAAGGAAGAGGAGGAGGAGGAGGAGGAGTTGAGAAGTAGCAACCAGACAGGTATGGGGAGAAGCATGGGGATGAGAGAGTATTATAGAGGGGAATAAATTATTTGAATCACTTGGTCTATAAAAGAAGGTGAGGTTGGGAAGACCAATATAAGTAAAATTTCCATGCCCCCAAGAAATCTCCCCCAACTCACAACCTTCAGGTGCCAACCTCAGAAAAATCTCTAATGTACCCCTGAGGATTTCTCATTTTATAGGGCCAAAAAAGCACTCCAGGGACTATTTGGGAAGTCAATATACCTGTACATTTTCAAGATTGAAACACCCAACAGGGCTTTATCTCTATTCATGGCCCCCAGTTTCTCATCTCCCTACCTCGGAGTCTTACAATCTTGCAGTTAGCAGTGGCCCATTCCTCCTGGCGGCTGGCAGATGAGCTTTGATCTGGAGAGCTCTTGCCACTGGGCCCCCTAAGGTGAGGGGTTTTCTCTCTCCCGGCAGGTCCGTGCGTGGGCTGTGAGAAGGAGAAAGGAAGTCATTATGTGCATACACAGAAACTCTCTTCTACTTTGTGACTTTGGCAGCCTCAATTATACTCTCTGCACGCTCTCTGCTGCCTGAGTTTTTTCCCTAATGTGGTAACTGAAATGGAGTCTTTGTCAAAGGAGGGAGGAAACCAATCTTAAAAAAAGAACGAAAAAGTTCCAATGAAGACCTAGAAACAGGATCTGTTCCTCCAGCTCCTGGACTGACACAAGCTTGACTTTGTCTTCTTGCTTCAAAGGCCATCTGGAAAGAAAATAGTGTATCTAGCTTTCCCATAAGAGATATCCCAAAATTCATTGGTCAGGTTCCCATCTAGACCACAGGACCCAGGAAAGTTTAAAGTAAGAGAGTTCAAGGTGCTGGACACTTATTAGCTATGTGGCCTTAGGCACTAAGTTACTTCACTTATCTGAGCCTCAGTCTCCTCATTTGTAAAATAGGGAGAGGAGTAAACCAAATGACCTTTGAGGCCAAGGGTATGCTGGCAAATGTTTAACAACTCGACTTCTGGACATATGACCGCTTTTACATTTAATCTGCATTATTAATATTTTCTCCATCACGTTCTCAAGTCAAGACAATTAGCAACAATAAATTAAGCATTGATTTGTAGCACTTGCCAATTTCTGAGGTATAAATGATCGCACTGAAAATATAATAATTGGCTCTCCAGAGTTGGTTCAGGCTGGTTCCTGCACACCCCATCAGAAGCCCTTTCCAGCTATAGTATCTCAACATTCGGTAATTGTGAACTCCATGCTGATCATGGAGGGATGAGGAAGGAAGGGGTGAGACCCCAGTGTGTGAGAGGTAAAACTAGCCAGGGTGAGGTTGTCCATCTGTCCTTCTCTGGTATCACAAACAAAAAAACAAAAAACAAAACTGAGTAACTCCCCTTGTGGATCTTTCTCTTTAAAGTTCCAGCTTTCTAACCAATAGGGTTCTATGCCAGGCACAAGGAAACAGTCACATAAATTATAGTACCTTCAAGGGGTAGGCCAGAACAGTGGATTGAGCATTGACTCAGAATCAATGAGATCTAGGTTTGAATCCTGTCCCAGACACTTTCTAGTTGTGTGATTCTGGATAAATAACCTAATTTCTCTGGACCTCAGTTTGTTCATCTTACAGAAGAAGGATTTGGAACTGACAGCCTCAAAGGTCACTTCTAGCTCTAAATCTGTGATCCTTAGATGTAGGGAAAAATAAATCTCTAGTGGGATTAGCTATTCCATCATGGTCATTTCTACTGATGGAGTTTTCCCCAGATGATACTGAGAGTTCCGGGGTGCAAAGAAAAGAATTCATCAGTATGGTAAGATGGGTCCATCTATCAGTAGGCCATATCTAACCTACTCAATGTCTCATGGTTGCAGGTAGCAAATGTTACTAATAAGGTCTTTCTCAGGTAGAAGGAATAGCCTGTCATGGGAAAAGAAGATAAACACAGAATCAGGGCACTGCCTCAATGTCAATGTGGATGGCCCAACACAATTCTCATTTTAATTCAGTCTTGGACTTTTCAGAAATTATTAAAATAATTTTTCTAGCTAGCTTGGTTGGTGGTAGGGAAAAAAGAATGTTGGGGGTGGGGAGGAGGTAGAGAAATGAACAGAATTCACTATCAAATAGAAGAGGTGATTTGTTTGGAAACTTCTGTGACCATGCAGGCCAAGAGAAAATGCTGTGTAAGAAAGGAAGAATTTTCTTCTTTAACATGCCACAGAAGTTTCCTGACTATGTAATTTCATTCCTTCCCTGGACTTCTCACAATAGAAGTACACCCCACCGATTTAGGCCCTTCCTCCGACTGAATGCTTCCTCACAAAACCTCCGTTTTAAGAAAAAACACTCAAGTCAGCCATGTCTTCATTACTCTCCAGACTCCACTCCTAATTCTCTGAATTTTCTTCACCAAGACCCCATGAGTACCTTTTTTCAGTTTTCTTTTACCTGTTGCCTTCCCCAATTAAAATGTAGTCTCCTTGAGGGAAGGTTGTTGTTTATCCTTTGTTCTCAAAGAGGACCAATTTTTAAAATTATCTCTCCTGGATCTATTTTCCAGATCGGTGGTTTTTCCAATGAGATATTTCACATTGCCTTCTTTTCTTTCAATTGTTTGGATCTATTTAATAGTATCTTGATTTCTCATAAAGTCAATAGCTTCCACTTGTTCCAATCTAATTCTGGAGGAATGACTCTCTTCAGTGAGTTTTTGAGATGCTTTTTCCATCTGGCAAATTCAGATTTTTAAGGCATTCTTCTCTTCATTGCCTTTTTGAGCCTCTTTTGCCATTTGAGTTAGTCTATTTTTAAGGGGTTATTTTCTTCAATCAGGTTGTTGACTCTCTTTTCATGATTTTCTTGCATCATTCTCATTTCCCTTCCCAATTTTTCCTCCACTTCTCTCATTTGGTTTTCAAAATCTTTCTTAAGCTCCTTAAGGCATGTAACCAGTTCATATTTTTCTTGGAAGCTTTTGGTGCAGGAGTTCTGACGTTGTTGTCTTCCTCCTGTTCCATGCTTTGATCCTTTTTGTCCCCAAAATAGGAATCTAAGGTTTGATTGCTGTGCTTGCTTTGCTTACTCTGCTTGTTCATGTTGCCATTCAATTACTTGACTTTTGTCAAGTAATTGAGTAGGACTCTGCTTCCAGAGAGGAGAGCTTTGTCCCAAATCACTGGGGTTGTTGCAGCTGCAGGAGCTATTAATTGGGTGCCCTCTCAGAAGCCTCCACAGGCTCTGGCACCTGGTCACACACCCCAGGACCTCTAACCTAGACAGCAATCCAGATCTAAGCAGGTTAAAGCAAGAGAGATTACCCCTCAGATTGGTAGCTTGGTCCAGTACAATCTGCAGGCCAGGAGCTCTGAAGTAGCCACACTGCCATGGCCATTGCACCTCAGCCATTTCTCCCTCAGGGGGCAGTGGTACTCCTGGACCTTTGGTATTTATGGGTTGATAATTCTGGAAACTGCCACAGCTGCTGGTGATCCACTCTCCCTAAGTTCCTCCAGCCATGACTGGTCAGGGCCGCCCTGGGGCTAAAACTGGGGGCTCACACAGGGCTGGGTGTTTCTCCCAGCATGCTCTGATGAACCCTTCCTGTCTACCTCCTGGGCTGCCTTCAGCGGGAGGTTTGTTTCTCTCTGGCACTTTGTGGGTTCTGTAGCTCTAAAATTTGTTTAGAGTCATATTTTATAGGTATCTGAGGTGGTTATGGAGGGAGCACATGGAGTTTTCTTGCTTCTACACTGCCATATTGGCTCCACCCCCAACTTCAATCTTAAGAGACATATAGAGAAGATGAAAGCAATGAGAGGAAATGGATGATAAATATCAAAGACTGACATGGTCCTCTAAAAATAGTATCAGTCTCACTAATGTTCACAATGAACTGAAGCCAGGAAGAACAAAACAAAGGACAATAAAGGAGTAAAAAAAATAAAGAAGATTGAAGACATATAACACTTCAGCACCTCCTCACATGTGGACCCCTAGAGATTGACTTCAAGTTCAAGGTATTCTGTGGATCAACATCCACCTAAAAAATACTTCACAAGCCCCCATTAATGTGTTTGCATTTACAAGCCTAATCACAGGGACACCAATTCAAAACAAAAGAGATTTAATCATCCAGTAAAGTAATAAAGAAAGTGGCAAAAATTATTTCCCCCATACCCAGATTTCCCACCTATGCCTATACATAGGGGTATGGTTTCCCACAGTTTACCACAATACCGGTCAGAAAAAGTACACACGGAGAGGACATGTGTGACTAGGAAATATAGAAAAAAAGAATGCACAGATGGGGAAAAGATGCAGCCAAGGCTGCATATCTCACGAATGCTGCAAACCCACCAATGTCCTCTAATGGTACCTTCACATTGCTCTCTGTTACCATCCCCATTGAGTTGTTATCTTCTGGGCTCACTGCTACACTGTTGCTACTCTCCGCTGGTCTTTAGTGATGATAAGGGCACCTTCTACACAGGTATCTGATAGCTCTTTAACTTATCCTTCCGAGGGCTATATTTCACTCTTTTATAAGGTAGAGCTCAGGATACCCAGCTACCTATTCAAGGACTGGTTTTTTGAAATACTCTTTTCTTGCTATCATTGAGATGCTCCTGGTTCAGGTTGTTATCTGAATCATGGTCTGAAAATTCCTTTTAATTCTTATCAAAGCCATGGGTTGCTAGCTTGGTTGCCCTTCAAACAATTTGGGTTATTCTTTTTAGCATAAGTGAGGTAAGAAAGGAGGCAACATGATGCTCAACCAACAACATGTTGACAAAAAAAAGTGTCAAACAAATGACTGTCACAGCAATTCACAATCAGGTCACCTCCTCCATAATTACACAAGGATTTTCCTTAGGAAGCCTAAATGTACTGATCAATGCAGATTATGCAAGAAAACTGCAGAAACTCTGGAACATGTCACTACTGGTTGCTAAAATTAATACCTAGCAAATACCTAGTAAGATTTAACCCTGGTTAAGGTTAGGATTACTCTAAGGGTTACATCAGAAGCTCAGAATCTTTCATAAACTAACATATAATAAATTTTCATACTACAAATGAAAACCTCAGAAATATCCTTGAGAATTTGACAGGAACTAGACCATTATCAAAAGTGTTACCCACAGGTGCCCAGATATAAAATTGATCCATAAAAAATTTAAGGCCAACATTTTAATAGATGTCATTCCAGATGCTCATAATCACCAAATAACATGAAATTAAAAGTTTTCAAAATACAGGGGCGGCTAGGTGGCGCAGTGAATAGAGCGCTGGCCCTGGAATCAGAAGGACCTGAGTTCGGAGCTGGCCTCCAACACTTAATCCACACAAACAAAAACCTAGCCGTGTAACCTTGGGCAAGTTACTTAACCCCAATTGCCCTAAAGGGGCGACTAGGTGGAGCAGTGAGTAAGAGCGCCGGCCTCGGAGTTTGGATGACCCGAGATCAGATCTGGCCTCAGAAAATGAGCACCCACGCATAAATAATGACTAGCCGTGTAACCTTGAGCAAGTTACTTAACCCCAATTGCTTTAAAAAAAAAAAAATACAGAAACCTTGCAGAAGAAGTCAAAACCATCTGGGAACAGGAGAAAATATAGATCATCCCTGTTGTTCTGTATTCTACAGCAATTATTCCAAAGAAGCTTTCAGTGAGCCTACAGAAGACAAGTTTACATTCCAATACTTTGATTCAATTATAAAAAAAACTTATTTTATTCATTTGTGTCATATTCCATCTTTAAATTAAATTAAAACATTAAACATTAAATATAAAGGAAAAATAGCAGGATGGGGACTTTGCTCAGGGCCATTTCTATCTGAATTCCATTGAAAAAGATGAGATAATGATAAAAACAATAATGTGAAATGCTTTAAAATTTGCCAAGTACTTTACTTGCAATATCTCAATCAAGCTTCATAACAATCCTGTGAGGTAGGCAGTAGAGGTCTTATTGTCCCCATTTTACAGGTGAAGCAACTGAGGCTGGGGTGGGAGAGGTGAAGGGTTAGGGAAGCAATGTGCCTATTATCACGTGTCCCCTTTCTTTACTTGTGTTGCTTTTTTGTTTTTTTGTTTTTAACTGAAGGGTAAGATTTTTCCATTCATGCTAAGGTACAGTGTTCAACTTAGAGTCAGGAAGACCAGCTTAGGTAGTCATGTAGCCTGACTGGCTGGGAACAGTGGATAGAGCACTAAGGCTGGAGTGAAGAAGATCTGAGTCTTTCTCAGATCAGGAGGTCACAAGCCCTGGTTCCCTCAGTCAAAGTTGGCTGGCAGTAGCAAGAGTTTCTACAGGAGTGGTAACAGAATATCCCATCTCCTGGTCTGACATGGCAGAAGACAGAAAATTGAAGGGAGACAGTGCAGAACTGAGGTAAATGTGGAATATTTATTCAGCAGTTTCTCATGTTTTGAGATTTCAAGTATCAATTCCCCAGGAGATAACAGTCGTAGTTATGCATTTTTTTCTGCTTGTTTAAATCTTTGTCAATGTTAATTTTTGAGTCTTTTGTTTTAACCATTTCTTCCATGTGAAGAAAAGAGCTGTGATAGATCTGATTAAAACTGTCCATTGAGTTTCCCTTTCTAGAAGGCCCTAGATATGAGTTGAAACATAAACTAAGTGTTTTTCCCTAGATCTTTAAGATGAAGGAAGAAGAGCCAGAGAATTTGAGAAAAAGAACCTGAGCCCCATCTTTAGAACTGAACTCCATCAGCACGGTGCTGAGAGGAAGGAGAGAATGAATGCCTCAGCCTGCTGGAGCCCAGCAGTTACGTTAACAAGAAAAGCTAAGACAGGGGGTGTCATGCAAAGAGCTTGATGAGGTATCAGACAGTTTATACCTGAATCCCTTACCTCCCTCTATGACCCTGAATAAATGACTTTCCCACTTTAGACCTCAGTTTCCTCATCTGTAGAATGAAGAAGCTGAACTAGATATCTTTTGAGGACCCTTACAACTCTAAATCTTATGTTCAAAGTGGATTGCAGGAAATGAGGGAAGAAAGAAGATAAACAGGGAGAAAGAAAGAAAGAAAATACATTAGAACTTTGTTAATACATTTCACATTCACATAATAGGCACATAAAATGTGAACTGGGTCCTCTTCTCTAGGGCAGCAACAATGACAAGATTCCACTAAATGGCAGAGGAAAAGGAGGCAATTTTAAAGGAACAGAGAGCAATCAGGGAAAGGAAGACTACAGTAGGAGTGAGAGAAAAGCCAAGTGGAGTGAAGACCAGAGGATAAGTCAGCAGGAGGAGAGGTGACCTTGATGGCAAGAACATCAACACACACTGCCAACTATATTGTCCTTCTCTCCTCCACACCTCCCCTTGCTTCCTTTGCCCTCTGCAGCACTAGCTCATTTTCCAGGGGCTCTACTGCTGGGCACAGTTATGCTCCAAACAGGCTGGAGGTGGCTTGTGGGTCATGTGCAATCATCTTTTTTATTATACTATGTTATGGAAATGCTTGTTTTATTCCATAAATTAAAAGTTAAATAAATAAATAAAGAAGAAGAGGCTGGCAACTCAGCAATGAAGTTATTTAATATCCTGTCTGTACTTTTCAAATAATCTATTAAAAATTTTTTTCTTTACCACAAGTTCAGAATCTAGTCAGCAATAGCAAGGAAGAAATAATTATGCATACAGGTACAAATTGGAGGTGTCACGGAGGAGTAGAAGACAGAGAAGTTATTTGAATAAAATTGAAATTTCTTAATAATTTTCAGAATGGGAAGGGAGAAGAAAATAATAATCAAGACCACCTTTGCAGCCCAAGGTTCAAGCCTGGGGCATCTGTGTAACACATTCCTAAAGGTGGACATAACGATGCTCTAAGCTTGTGTAAGCCACAGAATTGTTGAGGGTTTGGGAGAGAAGACTCCTTTTTGAGAAATAAGTGGACATGTAGAGGAACCAATGTCTCAACATGCCTCTGATTTCTATCTTGCCACACTAGAAACTTTGGGGGAATTTCCTCTTGGATGAGACTGGGGACTCTCTCAATTGAGCTCAGATATATTGATCCCAGTGTGAGAGCTTATTCACTCTGTATTTTCTGGTATGTTCTAAACTGTATAACTTCTCTGATTTCTATCTTCTATAAGCTTAGCTTAATGGAAGTATTTGCTATTCATTGTTTTTGATGATCTTAATTAACATTTGCCAGAAAGGGAGTCAAGCCTTCAGATATAACTTGGGGCACTCTTTCCTCAATAAGAGTCCAGGAAAGTGGCTTAAACCTGAAAATCATTTCCCCTAGAATAGCAATATTATAGGAACAAATAGATAAAATTAAAATCTTGTATGCCCTCTCTGAAAAAAGTAGTCAGCTAACTTTATGGCTCTAATCTTCTGTTCCTTTCTAAGCAGGAATCAAAGTTCCCTTAAAGAGTAGTGGGAAAGATTCCAAAAACATCTATTCATGCTTTCTTGCCAGTTGCATTCAGAAAAAGCCTTGTTTTATACATAAGACCTATAGGGGTCTCCTCTCCTAAGCGATTAGCAACTCTACCCTTCCATTCAGGACTGGAGTGTTGAATAATCATTCTCTTCACGAAAGATGACAGTCATATCCAAATGTAGCAAGTTTGAACCCTGGGTTACACTAGGGTTTTAAGAATGGTAGGGAGTGGGGTGGCTAGGTGGCGCAGTGAGTAAAGCACCGGCCCTGGAGTCAGAAGGAACTGAGTTTGGATCTGACCTCAGACACTTAACACAAACAAAAACCTAGCTGTGTGACCTTGGGCAAGTTACTTAACCCCAACTGTCCTCCAAAAAGCAAAAAAAAAAAGAATGGTAGGGAGAGGATCTTTGAGACATTTTTAAGTGTACAAAAGAAAGTTCAGACAGAAACATAGACAATCAAGACAGCAGTGAAAGTAATTAGCTGAATTTATTATATATGTGTGTATATACATATATTATATATATATTTTTAAAAGTTGTATGTAATAGAAATTTGTATTTTCACATAAAATTCTTTTTTTCTCATCTATTATGTAGATGGAAATAGTCCTTTTTTACTGTTCATTAAATTCAGAATAAAAAATAAAATTTTATTTAAGGAGAATGAGTACCCAAGCAAGACCAGCAAAAGGTAAAGTTCTGCAAAAGCCAAAAGACTGAGACACAGAAAGGTGAAATGGAAACTTGCATATGCAAAGTAGAATTCCTCCACCAGAAAAAGGTAGAAAGTTTGAGTACCTTAATTACTATGAAAAGGTCACCAAGACAATGAGCATGCCTCCAATGAACAGGCTGTCCCTATGTAAGATTCCCAAAGGAATATGAGCTAAAAAATACTAATCATCCAAAGGGAATTTGGAGATGTTAACAGAGGGAAGAAAATTTTGAGCAGGAATAATTCACTGAAAATGAGACACTTTCTGTCCAGAGGCGAGTGCCACCCCCCAGAGCAGAGGCTCTGAGTCCAAGGGAAAAAGTTTCTATGGACCCTAAGGCTTTTTGCCCTTACAAAGTTGTAGACTGGTCTGGCCTTGTATAGCTATGAAACTAGAAGGACTTAGTAGCATTCCGGCTAAAAACAATGTGGTAACATTACAGCTGAAGGGAGTGCAGTAACCCCTCAGGCCAGCCAGTGGCTGAAGGTAGAAAAAGAACATAGCTGTCCATTGAAGAGCAAAGCCCAGCAGACCAGTAAAGCAGGCCATTCAACAGAGATGCCTTGCCTGACCTGTCCAGCAGTTGTGCAGCCAGCTCAGCCCAGCACAGCCAGCAGCAGTAGAACCTGGTGGAGGAGCCCATAGAGACACCAAGAACCCAACATGACAACCCAGCATGACATCCTAGGAGAAACAAGCTCAGCAGAAACATTGTGGATTGTGAAGAGCCAGAATCTGGTTAAACAATGACATAACACGAAATGAACTTTATGAGAAATCTCTGGACAAAGAAAGCACATCAAAGCTCCACATTTCCTGAGCTGTAAGTTGCTTTGACCATGTGTCCCCTACATGTCTACCTCAGTACCATTTTCCTTTGGGTTTCTGCCTACTGTTTTTCCCTCCTGGATTTTGGATATATTTGTGAGAAAGTATACCACTGATAATGGGGGGAATTTTTTGGTAATTACTATTCACAAGCTCAGTAAATGCCAAGTGGCCAGTGGATAAAGTACTAGGCCCTGAGTCAAAAAGACCTAAGTTCAAATCCAACCTCAGACACTTTCTAGCTGTGTGAACTTGGTCTATTTCCCTCTGGAGAAGGAAATAGCAAACCATACCACTATTCTTGCCAAGAAAACTCTATGGATAATATAGGCACACTGTGGTTAATTGGGGTCACAGAGTCAGACACAGCTGAATGATTGAACAAAAACCTGTCTATGAACTAAGGGGAAGCACATGGTGGGGTCTTGTGACCTAGTGAGAACATAGTCACCCCACAGGATTATCCTGAGAACCCTGGGAGGAGTAACAGTCATTCCTTTTGGCACTCAACTGGAGAGTGGCAGCGTAAGTTGGGTGAGTAAGCCCTAGAGGAAGGGGTGTTGTTCATTCATTTTCAGTCATGTCCAACTCTTTGTGACTCCATTTTGGGTTTAGTGGTTTGCCATTTCCTTCTCCTGCTCATTTTACAGATGAAGAAACTAAGGAAAATAGGGTTAAGTGACTTGCCCAAGGTGATACAGCTACTAAGAATCTGAGGCTGGATTTGAACTAGGAAAGGTGAGTCTTCCTGACTCCTGGCCTGGTGCTGTATCCACTGCACCACCTAGGGGCCCAATGGGTTGGTACATCTTTCTTTTTTTAAGACTATACCCAAAAGTGGTAGGGGGAAACACTCTTAGGAACTGGGAATTCCCTAGTGTTGAAAGGATCTGTGCCCTTCACTTTGAAAAATGAATTTGCAGACAGAATAACATGTATCTTGGTAATGTGTGCCTAATTACATTGGCCTACTGCTTTAATTAGCACTGCAAGGCTTTTGGTTAGAACTAACTTCTCAGTTCAATTCCACTTCAGCTCAGACTGACCCCACCTGACATTTCCATCTTTTCTACCCAATAGAAGTTGATGAGTCTGTCCCTCAAGGTCAAGTGTTCTCTGTGGCTTCCCAGCATGTCGTGCCTGCTAGCTTCTGTCATTTCCAGATAGGAACATCTCCCCTGTGCCTGAGTGAGTTTTTGGTGTGGGACTACCCTGTGGGAAGAGGAACAGAACCCAGGAGCTCTTCTCATCAAAAAGTTCTAAAGGTGGATTTGCCCAGTGGGTTCCTTCCCATGCCAGCTGGAGGCATCATCAAAGCTTTTGCCAGGCACATGGGGTTCCTGGGCATCTCAGAGTGAACAGCCCCAAATCCATTTGTCTTTACTCTCTGAGTCTGTAGGAAGGGCATTCTGTATTTCTGCAGCATGCTTCTTTCTGAAGAGTTTAAAGAGTTTTATAGAATTCATCTCATTCAACCTCACACTAGCCATTAGAATTAATGTCCCTAAGGTTCCAATAGCAAACACAGAAGCATAATCCAGGCCATGTGGCCTGGCATAGTCATTCAGCAATGGGAAAAACTGGGAGGAATAGACCTTCCATTTTAATGGCATGGTCAGTTCTTGAGCAGGGAAGTGACACAAAAATCACAGAATGTAAAAACTGGAAGGGATTTCTGCTGTCATCTAGTACAACCTATATCTGATGGGAATCCTTGCAACAAAGAGCTGTCCAGCCTCTGCTTAAAAGACCCCTAAAGTGGGGGGAACCCACCACTTCTCAAAGCAACCCATTCCACTTCTGGGTGGTTCTAACTGTCAGAATCCTCTTTTTTTTGTGACACCAATTTTAAACATTCCTCTTTGAAAGTCATTGTTTGTTTTCCACCCTCTGCTCCTGCTCCTGCTTCTGCTCTTGGGGCCAAACAGACAAACTTAATCTCTCCTCAACACTACCGCCCTTTAGATACTTGAAGACAGCTATCAAGTTCCCTCTGATTCATCTCCAAGCTAAACATTTCCAGTTCCTTCAACGGATTCTCCTATTATATGGATTCACTCGATGCCCCCTCACCATCCTGATTGCCCTTCTGTGGACACTTGTAGCTAATCAATGTCCTTCTTAAATCATGGTACCTGGACTGAGCACAATACTTCAAAGGAGTTCTGATAAGGGCACACTACAGTGGAACTGTCACCTTATTCCTGGAAGCTTTGAACCTAGTAATGGAAGCTAAAATCACATTTGCTTTTTGACTGCTGACTCATATTCTGCTTATAGGCCACTAGAATTTATTGGCCATGCTACCCCACCTTATGTTGGTAAAATTGGGAGGCTTTTTGTACCCACTTATCTCCACTGAATTTCATTGTATTAACTTCAATCCAATGGTATTCGAATCCTGGCTATTTCAATTAATTTGTTAGGCTATCCTTCCCAGCTTGGTATTATCTGCAAATTTGAAGTAGCAGGCCACCTATGGTGGTGAGAAAATGACCTGAGACAAAGTAAAATAAATTTACTGATAAATAAAAACCTTACAAGTTTTTAAATCTTAAAAAAAAATTTAATATGTAACTTATCTTCCAATTGCTATATCCACATGTTTTATACAACTTGGTACTGAAATCACAAGATTTTGATAACATATTCTTTAACTGATACACATTGATACTGATACTTAATTGATATATAATTTGATATATATTCTTCAATTCTTTACAATGGAACCATGATTCTGTCACACTGGATATTAAGCATACCTTTAACAAAAAGTCCATTTCCCCCCTGCCCCAACTTTAACCTTGATTAGATTATCAGCTTTCAATAAAATTTAACCTCATAGAAGTTTCCAGGATATCAAAACACATTCATTTCCATCTCTTGAATTTCTTAACCTTTCTTGATTTGTGGCATGTCAGAGTCATGGTCTGGTCATGGGTTTCATTTCATCAATTCTCTGGAATAGCTGTGAGGTCCAATTTGCCTCCTCATGTTAAGATCTCTAGTTCCTCTTATTTGTTGTCTAAACTTTGGAGATTTGTATATAGAAAGTTGAAGCACTGGGTTTTACTACTTGGATTTTGTCTCCTATGAATTTGGGGGTGTCTCAGCTGCTCTCCCTCTTCCTCAGTGGTTACTCTCTTTTGTATCTAACTTGGGTAGATAGATATAACACATATATATGCATATATATATATATTTTTTACACACACATATTATTGTTCCATTGTATCCAACTCTTTGTGACCCCACTTGGGGTTTTCTTGGCAAAGGTACTGGAGTGGCTTGCCATTTCCTTCTCTAACTCATTTTCCAGATGAGGAAACTGAGGCAAACAGCATTAAATGACTTGCCCAGGGACACATAGCTAGTAAATGAATCAATTTAACTAATTATCTGAGGCCAGATTTGAAATTAGGGAGACAAGTCTTCCTGACTCCAGATCTATCACTCCATCCCCCAGCCCCCCCACACACACTTCCCTCCATCCGTTTTAGTTTAAAGACATTTTCATTAGATCTGCAAAACACTCAGCAAATACATTCTCATCAGCCTTTGTTAGGTTACTGTAACTCTAACCAGGAATGATTCTTCTCTCTTCATTCCAGATCTGCTTAGAGAAACGAATGGAGAACATTTATTCCTCTTTTATGGCCCCTCTTTTCTCTGTCTTCTAACACTCTCTCCTCATTTCCTTATTTTTCCCCAGCTACCTGTAACTCCTCCACAAAATTTATTTGTGTTTACTTTGTATATGTATTTTATGTACTTGTTCCCCCTATAAAATGTAAGCTCCCTGAGGGCAGGGACTGTTTGTTTGTTATTTGAATTCTCATTGCCTAACAGATTACCAATCTCATAGTAGAAGCTTAATAAATCCTTACTGATTGATCTATTGATCATGATGTTATGTTGCTGCCATGATGTCTTCAGAGGTAAAGCTTCATTCTACAGACATCACCCAAACTGAAGACCCTTTTTAAAATTATTTTTTAATTTTAATTTTAATTTTTTTGCTTTTTGGAGGGCAATTGGGGTTAAGTGACTTGCCCAAGGTCACACAGCTAGTTTTTGTGTTAAGTGTTTGAGGCCAGATTTGAACTCAGGTCCTCCTGACTCCAGGGCCGGTGCTCTATTCACTGTGCCACCTAGCCTCCCCTGAAGACCCTTTTTAACCTTCCATCAAGTCACACAAAGATATGGAAGCAAGAATTAAGAGGTCTGGGTTAAATAGGAAAGTTTCCTGGAGAAGGTGGACTCTTAGGAAGTTCTAAAAGGCTACAGGCCAAGCAGGGAGAAAACAGACCATTTCCAGCATGAAATGGCTGACTGAAAAAAAAAAAAGAATCAATGATGGAGGAGAAAGGACCAAATATAAATATAAAGGACCAAATAGAGCAGGGACCAAATATAGAGCAGAGAGAGATTACCTAGAGCAGAAGCTGAGGGACAGGGGGAGTTGCAGTGAATCAGAAGATAGGGGGAATTTAGTTTGGGAATGGATGGTCATTTCCTTAGGGGATAAGATCCAACTGTTGGGAATCACTGGACCACACCTTCAAAAATTTCTATGTGGGTCTACAAAAAATTTAAGGGGTATCCATTTTATGGGATTTTCTCTAGTCCCCTGATACTTGGTACCCTTTATCATGTGATAAGTTTGATTTGTTGCCCATTTTGCCAAGATAATTAATTTCCTGTGAATCTAACACATATGGTAACTTGACATCTAGGCTATGGATTAGACAAAAAACAGGCACATCTGTCCTCACTGTCTTGAAGACTAATTAATTATATCAAGTGGATTACATTATCTCCTTGACATGGCTGAATTGGAGCAGGTAATGAACAAATTTAATTTAACCATTTGTTTTTTAATAAGTTTTATCAATACCTTTTATTTTTTATATCACATTTCTGTATATTTCCTACCACAGAGTCTTTCTTCTTTTGTATCTAAGAAAAACAGCCAAGGAAAACCAAGTGACATAGCAACTATGTCTGACAGTGTAGGCAACATTCCATACCTTTTGTTTCCCATCTTTCTACTGAAAGAAAGAAAGTGCATCTCACCCTCATCCATCCACTTTTAACTCTCAAAGAGTCCCAGAAGAGAAAATGGTTGTCTTCATGAGTATTCTGGTGATCCATCCTTCCAACCTCCTTTCTCAACCCACCAAAACCTAGAAACATGTCTTTTTTTTTGCTTTTTGGAGGCAATTGGGGTTAAGTAACTTCCCCAAGGTCACACGGCTAGTTTGTGTGTGTGTGTGTGTGTGTGTGTGTGTGTGTGTGTGTGTGTGAGAGAGAGAGAAGTGTCTGAGGCCAGTTCCAAACTCAGGTCCTCCTAACTCTGGGGCTGCCGCTCTACTCACTGTGCCATCTGGCCACCCCCTAGAAACATCTTAATTCTTAAAACCAGGCTCCCTTGCTAGAGGGCGAGGCTATTAAGAAAGAGCAGCGGGGCGGCTAGGTGGCGCAGTGAGTAAGAGCGCCGGCCTCGGAGTTTGGATGACCCGAGATCAGATCCGGCCTCAGAAAATGAGCACCCACGCATAAATAATGACCAGCCGTGTAACCTTGAGCAAGTTACTTAACCCCAATTGCTTTAAAAAAAAAAAAAAGAAAGAAAGAGCAGCCAAAGCAGTGCTGCCAAATCCCCAGAGGGCAGGTGTCTCCATCTACCATATATGTAGCTGAACTCTTTAAATTCCTTATGGAGTTTTCTTTCCCCTCCTTTTGTTCCTTTCTCCAAAGAAATGCCCCTCCCAACACAGGTCTGTAAGTAGAAAGGTGCTAACCAGAACTCTTTACCTCTATCATGTCAGGATCAGGAACAACTGAATGAGGATAAAAGTTTGGGGGGATGGAAGAGGGGGGGAAAGAGAGAGGGGGGAGGCAAGGAGGGAGGGAGAGAGGAAGAGAGGGAGAAAGAAGGAGGAAGAGAGAGAGACAGAGAGAGAGAGACAGAGACAGAGAGAGCAGAGAGACAGAGAGAGGGAGGGAGGGAGAGAGAGAGAGGAGAGACAGAGAGAGAGAGAAAAACAGAGAGAGAGAGAGAGAGAGAGAGAGAGAGAGAGAGCAATTTCAATGCATTACTAGCCTGCAAAAGAGTCATTCTTAGTTAAAATATATCATATATAATACATATATATGTAGTTTAAAAAGTTATTATTAAAAGAGATAGAGTGTCAAAGACTAAGGAGATGCTAGTCCTACTGTCCTCTTCCTGGTCAGATTCCATCCAGAGTTCTGTGTTTAGTTTTTGGCTGGCACATTTTAAAGGCCATAGATAAGCTATAGAGGATGCAAAGAAGGACTACCAAATGGTACAACATCTCAAGATCATGCGAATACCAACCAATCAACAAGCCTACTTAAGTGCCTACTGTGTGACAATCACTGCACTAGGTGCTGTGGAACAGTTCCTGCCTTCAGGGAGCTTACATTCTTTTTTTTTTTTGGAAAGGAAGCTTACATTCTATCAAGTGAAATGACATGTGTACGTACATAAGGAATAGTTTAAGGAAAATGGGGATATTTGACCTGGAGAAGAGAGTGGGATTATGATAAATGTTTTTTAAATACTTGAAGAATGATTATATGGAAAAGACATTCAATTTGCTTGGCTCTACAGGGCAGAACCATGAGCCATAGATGGAGGCTACAAGGAAGCCCGTGTAATCTTAATAGAAGGTAAATTTCTTAACAATTAGAACTATCCAAAACTGCTAGAGGCTACCTATGTAGGCAGTGAGTTCTCCACAACAGAGGTCAGGTAAAGTCTTAGTAACTACTCTTATTAATCCTCTCTGAAAACAAAGGATGAATAACAATAGCAATCATTTGCACAGGATATTGTGAAGGGGGGGTTATTGTTTGGATATAGTCCTTGGACTAAATGGCTTCTGAACTCTTCTCCTTTCTGTGATACCCTTAACCTCATGAGGTAGCCTATACTTGCAGCATCCATTTGGTCACTGATGTTTTTGTTGTTTAGTTGTTCAGTCATGTCCAACTCTATGTGACCCCATGGACTTTGGCCCATGGGTGCTCCTTGGTAAGGATACTAGCTTCCAATTTTGGGAATTGCAGCCAGCTTAAGAGTCTGAAGGTCCATACTTCTACTTGGCCCTAAAGGGTAGAGGCAAGGGCAATGGCAGAAATGTTGGGAAGAAACACCAGTGGAAGAAACCCACTAGCTCAACAATTATATCTGTCCAAAGTAAAGTGTGCTATGTCAGAAGGCGGCTGATTTCTTCTCACTGGAAGTTTTTGATTAAAAGTTAGATGACTATTTGTAGCCTACATTTTAAAAAAGGGTTTCTTCTTGTTTCGTGGGTTGGACCAGATGGCCTCTGAGGTCTCTTCCAACTTTGCGATGCTGTGCACTAGAGTTATTTGTAAATGTCTTATTCTGCTTTGTAACTTCCTCAAAAGAAAGGACTGTATTGTTGTTTGTTTCCATCCCTGTGTCCACCCAAGGCTCAAGGCAGTCCTAAGTAGTAGGAGCCAAGTAGTAAGCCCACCCTGCAGACATTTGCCAGATGAATAAATGGATCAATCAGTTATAGCTGGGGTTGGGCAACGGAGCCCTAGAAAGAACAGTACAGGATTGTTCTTATGGTTTTGGCTGTCATCCTTTCATGTACATAACACAAGAGCTTTATACCATGTAATTAGTGGGGTGACCAAGAGAGCTCACCTCAGCCTTCGAGATGAATGCAAAGAATATCACAAGGAATATAGGACAAAAAAATGTCTATATCTTGAAATTTAAGGCCCTTCATAATCTGACTCCATCTTAATTTTCCCCATTTAACCTCCTTCAAACATACTATATTTCTTTGTGTTTGATTTTATTTATTTTATTTTTAATTTATGAAATAAGCATTTTCAAAGCAGTGGAATAAAAACAGATGATTGCACATGAAAATGCAAATCCATTTTGTTCCACTTGCTATTCTTTTTAAATATATAATAAAGTTATCATGTAAATTCCTTTTTTCCTTCCCTTCCCCCACCCTAGAGATGGCTACCATTAGACACAAATACATATACATATGTGCATACATAATACATACATATATAAATACATAAAGTCATTCTACACATACTTTTATTTATCAGTTCTTCCTTCATGTGCCCTTTGTGGCATAGTCCAAATGACTTGGTCACTCAGAGTTGTTCTCAGAACATTGTCTTGGTTCTGTTCCTTTGGGTCTTCATTATTCTGCACAAGTCTATCCATGTTTGCTTTTTAAAATCAACAAGCTGATCATTTCTCATAGCACAGCAGTATCCCACCGTGATCAGACACCACAACTTGTTTAGCCAGCTTCCAGGTGAAGGACATCACTGCAATTTCCAGCCTTGAACTCAGAACTCCATGTACTGTCTCCATGCCTTTGCATAGGTTATGCATGGAATGCATGTCCTTTCCACTTCTTGGAATCTCTAGCTTCCTTCTAGGTTCAGTTCATGTGCCACAGCCTATAAGAAAAACGGTTTTCAGGGTGGCTAGGTGATGCAGTGAATAGCACTGGCCCCGGAGTCAGGAGGACCTGAGTTCAAATCTAGCCTCAGAACCTTAACACTTACTAGCCATGTGACCTTGGGCAAGTCACTTAACACCAATTGCCCTGCCTTCCCCTCTGCAAAAAAAAGAAAGGTTTTCCTGTTCCCCTTAGCTTTCTCTCCCTTCTCCTCAAATTATCATGTAAACACTTTTGTTTATAAGATGTGCTCCCTCCAGTAACAAAGTGGAATAGTAGTTGCAGATGAAGCCTTGTAACCAGGGTTTCTAGATTCTAGATTTCTAGATTCACATCCTGTCTCTGAGACATGCATGCATACTGGCCTTGTGACCATGGGCAAGTTGTTTAACCTCTCCCAGAGGTCAGCAAAACATGGCATATTTTGTATGGCCCTTGAGCTAAGAATGGTTTTTACATTTTTAAATTAAAATTTATTGTATTTAAAAATGTAAATACCATTCTTAGTTCTTGGGCTTACAAAAACAGATGGGGAGATAGATTTGGACCTTAGCTATAGTTTGCCAACCCCTGCTAAGCAACTCAGCTAACACTGTAAGTATCAGAGAAGGTACTGTACTGGTAGAGGGGGTTTCCTGAGCCAGAAGTCCTCTAAACTGATGAATCACAGGTCCAGGTCCCAGCCTCTCCAGTGTGCAATGGAAGCTCTTTTAAGCCAGAGCCAATGTTTCCATTTTTTGCTTTTGTATGCCCAGTACCTAAAACTACCTGGTATATAAGAGTCACTTTGGGGACTTTGATGGATAAACCTATGTTCATTCCTAAAAAGTAAAATAAACCGGGGCAGCTAGGTGGCGCAGTGGATAGAGCACTGGCCCTGGAGTCAGGAGGACCTGAGTTCAAATGTGACCTCAGACACTTAAAACACTTACTAGCTGTGTGACCTTGGGCAAGTCACTTAACCCGATTGCCCTGCCTTTCTCCCTCCAAAAAGCAAAAAAAAAAAAAAAGTAAAATAAACCAAATGCTTACTCTTTACCACGGGAGCATATTGGCCCAAGATTAGGAGAAAGGCTAATGGGTTGCAGGGGTCCTTATGCATTTATCCCCCTCATATGCTCTACATTCCAATAGCCCAAACCTGGCACTCCGTCTCTTGCCTCAGTGCTTTCACACGGGCTGTTACCTATGTTTAGATGCATTCCCATCTCTACTTCTTTTTTTTTTCAATTCTTCTTTTTGCTTTTTGAAGGGGGGAAGGTACCACAGTTGGAGTTAAGTGACTTGCCCAAGGTCACACGGCTAGTTTTGTGGTAAGTGTCTGAAGCTGGATTTGAACTCAGGTCCTCCTGATTCCAGGGCTGGCGCTCTATTAACTGTGCCACCTGGCCACCCCTCCATCTCCACTTCTTAGAACTCTTAGCCTCTTTCAATACTTAGGCTCATCTTAGGTGCCACCTATGATGGGAAAGTGGGATGGGTCTGTTTGGGGGTAAGGGTGGAAGCATTGTATTTCCTTTCCCAGCATCTTGAATGGTGTTTTACACATAAGAAACACTTAATACATGTGTGCTGAATTACATTGAATCCAAACATTAATCCTAAAAGGTTACATTTGGGTGGGTCCTAGCAATCAACTAACCCAGCCTCTCCATATTAGGAAACAGAGACCCGGGAGTAGAAGTATCTTGCTTAAGTTCACGAGGCAATGTCATGGTGGGACCGAGCCCAGAGCCATCTTCTGACTCCTAATCCTTGGTTCTTTTTGCTCTACCGTGATTATAGATAAAAGTCAGCATTAGCAAAGACTCAGAGTCAGGAAAACCTGGCCTGGAATCCCCACCAGGTACTTACTAGGTGTGTGACTCTGGGCAAGTCACTTAACTCTGTGAAATGAGCTGGAGAAAGAAATGGCAAACCACTCCAGTATCTTTGTCTAGAAAACCCCAAATGGGGTCACAAAGGGGAGGACATGACTGAAAAATGATTCAACAACAAAGGTTCTTTATTTTTTTTTTAATCCTAAGGATGAAAAGGATGACATCTACTCATGCTTCTAGACAAATCACTCCAGTTAGGCATCCTCAGGATTTTCTAGAACAGGGCATTCTACAGCCCATGAATGATGGCCAGAATGCTGCTTGAATTGCCAATCTTTAACCAGGAAAAAAGTGCTCTCTTGCCCTCCTCGGCCTGGCAATGCAAACTTGGGCAGGACCCTGTGCCCTTTTAATGCTGACTTCCATAACTCTCATTCCCACAGTTCTTCCCAAATCACTCAAAAAAAAAACCCCCACCCAAAACAAAACCAGTTGGAGCCTTACCTCTGTAGAATGAAATCACCCTGGTCACTGAGCACAGGAAACCTCCAGTGGCAACTGAAGGCCCCACATGCCACCTCCCTCTGTAGTGTCTATTCCCAACTCAGGCATTATATTAAAAAGTGGTTCCTAATTGAGAATCAAAAACACCAAGCAGCACCTAACTCCTTATTTTCCTCTCCACTCTGTGTTTTGTATCCTTCAGCAACCTAGGGTTCAGCATCAAGTCCCAGAATCTAAAAGCTTGGCTGCCTTCTGCTGCAGTGCATAATGAGATGGATTTGGACTCTGGCAAATTTGTTCAGTTTTATGGAGTATTACATGAAAATGCTGTGAAATTAAGTTCTGGCTCTAATATCACACTCTGCCCATCAGTCTGCTTTTATGTCCAGCACTGAAACTAAAAAGAAGGGATCTGGGTGCTGGCTGCACTAATGTGCTCGAGCAGGGGGAGAAGAGCTGGGACAGAAGAAAGAGCGGAGAGAGATTCCAGCTCAGGAAATGACAAAGAAGGAGAGGCAAATGAAGGGCAAATAACACAGAGAGGGACAGGAGGATGACCCCACACACACACTCCAAACCTCCAAAGGATAGAAGGCATAGGCCTGAGATGACATCTTAGAATGGGAGCC
Source organism: Gymnobelideus leadbeateri (assembly GCA_011680675.1). Lineage (NCBI taxonomy): Eukaryota > Metazoa > Chordata > Mammalia > Diprotodontia > Petauridae > Gymnobelideus > Gymnobelideus leadbeateri. The sequence goes on along the minus strand of WOXC01005818.1, from coordinate 133,693 downwards.
AATCATATCACCCAGTCTTTTTTACCCCATAATCATTTTGGAAGAAACCCCCCCCCCTTTTTTTTTTGAAACTAGAGAATGCTATTTTTTTTTGCTGGAAGTAAAGTGGTCCCTAACATGCCCAATCCCACTACTAATGGGCATGGTTCACCCCTCCTTAGACAACCTTATTTTATGCTCCTTCCCCCTCTCAGGAGTTCCCTTTGGTGTCAGAACAGTGAGGACGCCTGATTGGCTTAACTCTATTGCAACTCAGAACCCTCTAGCTCAAGCAATCCTCCAGCCTCAGCCTCTTCAAATAGCTGGGATTACAGGGATGTTCCATCATATCTTGTTAGAGAAAATCAAGGCTTGGGATCTGTAGTACTAGAGAGTAGCAAAGGCAACCAGAGCAGGATTGACCATGCCACAGAAATAGCACATGCTCTGGAGCTCCGTCGCAACTCCTGATGAGCTTACAGTGTGGCTACTAGAGTGGTAGTGGTACCGGCAGTGAAAGCCATAACGGGAGTGGTAGCAGCAGCGAATAATATAATAAGGACAACTGGTACAAAACATTTCCCCCAAAGTCTATGACACACTCTTCATAAGTACATACAGAATCCAGGGGAAATAGGGCTCAAGCTTGGAAAGCATGTGTGATGAAGGGGTAACTTACAGCACCCAGAAGTCCTTTTGCCAAAATTCTCAAGATATTCCCCTTAGGTGTCTTCTAGCTTTCTGGTTGGGCTCCTCATACAGCCCTGAATCTATATCCGGTCTGTCACTAATTCCCAATGAAAACACTGTCATTCGCTGATCCAAGGATTCTGGGGCAACTACATACAATATAGCATAATCATTACAGGATAATAACAGCACCTACCTCCCAGGATTGCTGTGAGGATCAAATGAGATTAGCACATAGTAAGCATTACATAAATGGTAGCTATAATTATTAATTACTACCAGGATGGTGATGGGAAAATAAGAAGTCCTCTGACCTCCAAATTTTCATGAAGCCCTCCTCTGATTGGGCTAGGGGTGAGGGGAGGCACAAATGTATATGAGAAATTATTGACTGAGTCTGAAACTGAAGCTTGGAGATCTGCTGCTCCCCATCCCCCCCCCCAATCAATTCCTCCTCAGGGGTTTAGATAGAATGGTCTCTGCTTCCGCAAATCTCTCCAGCCTGAAATGGCTGAACCCACTGGGTTTGACCAAATTTCTTCTGCCATTCTGAACACACTTCTAGTCAGTCATTTCATCCAAACACTTTTCATATATAGTCTAAAGTTTTTGCTTGCTTGAATAGAGATGTTTTGGCCTTCTTCATACTTTTGGTTTGAGTAATACAATCAAGATGTGCTTTCAATTAGATAAATATCTCAGGCCTTAGAGTCTTCTAGTGTCACAGTGGATAGGATGCTAAACCTGGAATCAAGAAGATTCACCTTCCTGATTTCAAATCTGGCCTCAGACATGTGACCCTGGGCAAGTCACTTAGCCCTGTTTACCTCAGTTTCTTATCTATCAAATAAGCTGGAGAAGGAAATGGCAAACCACTCCAGTGTCTTTACCAAGAAAACCCCAAATGCTGTCATGAAGAGTTGGATATGACTGAAAAACACTTTTTTAAAATAAGGTAAGGTGATTCTATGGACTTAATCAGTCCCCAACCTGACACCCACAAAAATCAAAAAGTATGTGAAAAATAGTTGGAAAACTACTATGGGAATGAAACAAGAGATGTAGTAACTAATAGAATAAGAGTTACTGGAGGGTGCTGACCTTTAGAGGTAAATCCTAAACCTGTTAACATAAGAGAACAACGCTATCATGAAGGACCCCTTTATAAAAGAGAGGAGTCTTTTGGAAATGACTTCCAAAAAAAAGGGACGGGGAGGACTGAGAAGGGGAGAAGTGGTACCAGGCTGATGAAGTAAAACAAGATAGGAAGTGATCAGTGTTTCTTACACAATCATTCCCTGAAAGCATGTCAGCAAGAATGAGGCCATTTTGGATGGGCAGCAATCCAGCTGAAATAGATTGTTTTGAATATGGCAAGGCACATAACTCAGACCAATGTGGTGATCAACATTTGTTTGACTCACTCTGAAGGTAAAAATATGGAGAGACAAGCGCTTGAAATGAAAATGTATCCAATTCACAATCAAATGGCAAAGCTACGGGCCCACGGCCAGAGAGTATTCTTGGATTGGACTTTCTTTCAGTGCCCTAAATTTAACCAGCTGGAATTCTTTTTTTAAGTTGCATCCTATTCAACCTTTTGAAATAAAGATTTGCCTTTTGCTGGAAAATCTGCATTTCATTGTAAAGATGGAACATAGCATTCCTGGCTTAGTTTTTCTCCAACAAAGCAGACTCCTTTCTTGACTGTATATTGCTGCCAATGTATTTCTGGCATGACAGACTAGAAGCATACATATGGAAAGATTGGGGAGCACGAGAGTCTCTGATCCCATTTTCTTGAATGCCAAGAATGAGATTTCTGAGGTGACCACCACTAACCGCCTGTGTCATAGCCATGAGTCTGGTAAGAAAAATAAGTCAGAAGAAAAGTAGTTTAAGAAAAGTGACAGATGTCATGAAACTTCCTTCTAAAGAATGACTTAGGGAGAAGAACAATTCAGTCCACATGGAGGAACGATGAAGATATTTTGTTCTCCCCAACCACACTGGGTTTCTTTAAATTCTTATCTATTGTAGGCACATAAATAGGTGCTCAATCCTTACTGAATAATGCTGATTGGTTACATTACTTACTACATTATTGTAAATCAGTCAAGAAACCTTGGCTGGCGAGGCAGGAATACAAGGCAACGTCTATCTGCTCAGCCCTGGCTCCTTTGGGGTTACTACTATCTTCACTGAGTTTTGTCAAAGACTCAAAGTCATTTGCATGGCTTTGGCACAAGGGGTCAAAGGAATGCAGAGATTTACTCACCCCAAACACTGGGAGGTAGAAAGCTAGGGTACCCTCATGAACATCTTGGCAACTTTCTGGTAGACTTTTTTGTGTGCTACTAAGATATGGATATAGGTTAGGCATGACCAAAAAGAAAAACAAAAAAACCTGAAACTGTATTGATTAGGCCAAGGACACATTGGCTGAACAATCTCACAAGAGTGAGAAAAACCTCTACCAGTAGATAACTGTTTATCTGGCATCAGTACCTCAAATTTTAGCTGTGGAGGCCAAGAAGAATGGCCCTGCAGAAGTAGAGTAGTGGAGATGTGGAAGGTGCTGCATGTCATTCATTCAGTCAAACAAATTATTTTTCATAGTTTTTCTTGCCTTTTTTTCCAGAATATGGACAATTTGGAGATGTTTTGCATGACTATATGTATATAGAGTACTGTATTTCTTGACTTCTCAATGGGTGGAAGAGGCACTAGAGGGAGAGAGATAATTTGGACCTGAAAATAGAATAAAATTAAAATTAAAAAAATGAAAATTTTCAGTTGAACTAGAAGGAGGATAAGAATCTGGGAGCCTGGAAGGATGGAGGTGAAATGAAAATCCCTATTTTCAAAGTCCCCTGACTTTGGTGGAAGAGAGATGATCTGAGGGGAAATGAAATGTTGTAAAGCATCCACATCCACTTATCTGTACTATTCACTTCTTCCCAACAAAAAAAGGGGAAGAGGGGGCTTCTACTATCTCAGAGGACAGAGCCCACTGCTGTAACAGTGGGGTACAGGGTATGGGAAAAGTTGACAGAAGTAATGGGATGGGAAGGAATAGAGAGGGGAATTTTTCCCCTCCCGGCTGCTGTGAATGATTAGGCATGATTAGAATATAAATTCTTCTAGGGGCTCATGTCCAGGGCAGAAACCCAGAAGGCCAGTGGTCAGAGTGGGCAAAGGAAGAAAATGTTGAAGGGGATGAGGGCAGCTAGGTGCCTGGAGTCAGGAAGACTTGAGTTCAAATCCAACCCCCAGGGCAAATCACCTCACTTCTGTTTGCCTCAATTTCCTCTTCTGAAAATGAGGATCATAATGGCACCTCCTTCCCAGAGCTGTTGTGAGATTCAAATGAGATAATAATTATAAAGAATTGAGCACAGTGCCTGGAACATGTGCTATATAAATGTCAGTTGTTGCTGTTCCTGTTATTACTGGTAACAAGCCCCCATTGCTATGGGGGGGGGGGGTATGATCCATCTTCCCACTCTGACTACACATCTTTGGGGTCAAGTTATGGCCCTCTTATTGGCATTCTCTTACCCCCATTTTGAAGACCACTGACCTATAGGATAAAATACAAACTACTCCACTTGGCATTTAAAGGTTGTCAGTAAATTCATCTCTCACTTCTGTGGTCTTTGCACAAGCTGTCCCTTGTCACTGGAATGTTCTTGCTAATCTGCATCTCCTGGAAATCCTGGATCCTTCCAAGGTTCAGGTGCCATCTTCTTAGACCTTTCCCAATTATCTCCTCTTATCACCATGAACCCTAAAATTACTTTAAATGTGCAATTGTATTTATCTGTGTAACTGCGGCATCCAGTTAGTAAAATCTAAGATCTATTTTTTATCTTTATAACTCTGCAACCAACGCAATTCCTTGAAGATAGTAGGCAGTTTATAAATGTTTATTTAATTGAGTTGAATGGCAGGCAATGCACTTTAAACTTTATACCTTTTTTTCCCCAGTATTTCAGTACTTCTTTTTAAAAAAATCTTTTTATTTTTTTAAATGCTTTATTTATTTTTTTTGCTCGTTGGAGGGCAATTGGGGTTAAGTGACTTGACCAAGGTCACATGGCTAGATTTTTCGTTAAGTGTCTGAGGCTGGATTTGAACTCAGGTCCTCCTGACTCCAAGGCCAGTGCTCTATTCACTTCGACACCTAGCCGCCCCTCAAATGCTTTATTAACTTCTGTTTTACTTTATTCATTTCTGCCAGTTTTCATGTTACAAATTTTCTCCCCATTTTTCCCCTACCAATCTCCCCAAAATAGCAGTCCCCCAGGATATCCCCTCCTCTTATTTCCCAATTACATGTAAAACAGTATTAATAATTGTATATATATATATATATGTATGTATATATATATATATACACCCCCTCCCCCCCTCTATATTTTTTTAAACATTTGATTTGAAATCTTTGAATTCCAAATTCATTCCCTCCCTCGTCACCCACCCTTACTGGAAAGATAAGCAATTCAATATAGCTTGTACATGTGTAGCTAATGCAAAACATTACCATAGTAGATATATTATAGAAGACTGATTATATTTCCCTCCCTCCTATCACCTCCCACTTGTTCTGTTCTCTACTTTGGTGCTGCCCCTTTTCAAAAGTGTGCTTCCTACTCCCCTCCCACCAGGCTGCCCTTCCTTTCATCATCTCCCCTCTCATCCCCTCCCCCCCTACTCTCCTGTAGGGTGAGATACCCTATTTTGTGGGTATTTCATTTCCTCCCTGAGCCAAATTCAATGAGAGTAAGGTTGACCCATTCCCTTATGCCTTCCTGTTTTTCCCCTTCATAGTACCCATTTTCCCTTGCCTCTTCTATATCAGATAGTTTGCCCCATTCTGTCTCTACCCATCTCCTCTCATTATATTCCTCTCTCACCTCTTGATTTCACCTTTTAAGTATCATCTCTTCCTATTAAATTGGTCCTGCCCTCTATGTATACCTGTAAACATATATATATATATATATATATATATATATATATATATATATATATATATATATATATGTATATATACATACACACACTACATATGTATTCTTTACACTATATACCTTTGATAAAGACTATATATCTATATCTATCTATCTATCTATATATATATATACACACACATATATATATATATATATATATATATATATATATATATATACACACACATATATATATTTCTATTCCCTTCAACTATTTTCATACTGAGAAAAGTTTCATCAGTTACAATTTTTGTTTTTCCATGTAGGAATTTAAATAACTCAACTTTGAAAAGTTCCTTATGATTTCTTTTCCCTGTTTACCTTCTCGTGCTTCTCTTGCTTCTTATAACTGAATGTCAAATTTTCTATTCAAGTCTAGTTTTTTCTTCAAGAATACTTGAAAGTCCTCTAATCCACCGAATGACCATATTTTCCCCTGAAACATGATACTCAGTTTTGCTGGGTAGGTGATTCTTGGTTTTAATCCCAGGTACTTTAACCTTCTGAATATCATATTCCAGGCCCTTCAATCCCTTAATGTAGAAGCTGCCACATCCTGTGCTATGCTGATTGTGTTTCCACAATATTCAAATTGTTTCTTCTTGGCTGCTTGTAATATTCTCTCCTTGATCTGGGAATTCCAGAACCTGGCTATAATATTCCTAGGAGTTTTCTTTTTGGGATCTTTTTTCAGGAGGTGATTGGTGGATTCTTTCAACCTCTGTTTTGCCTTCTGGTTTGAAAACATCAAGGCAGTTTTCCTTCAGAATTTCTTGGACGATGATTTCTAGATTCTTTCTTTGATCATGGCTTTCAGGTAGTCCAATAATTTTTTAATTATCTCTCCTGGATCTATTTTCCAGGTCAGTGGTTTTTCCAATGAGATATTTCACATTGCCTTCTATTCTTTCATTTGTTTGGATCTGTTTAACAGCATCTTGATTTCTCAAAAAGTCACCAGCTTCCCTTTGGTCCATTCTAAATCTGAAGGAAAGATTCTCCTCAGTGAGCTTTTGAGATTCTTTTTCCATCTGGCAAATTTGGCTTTTTAAGGAATTCTTCTCCTCATTGCCTTTTTGAGCCTCTTTTGCCATTTGAGTTAGTCTATTTTAAGGTGTTATTTTCCTCAGTCAGGCTGCTCACTCTCCTTTCATAATTTTCTTGCATCATTTTCATTTCTCTTCCCAATTTTTCCTCCACTTCTCTTATCTGCTTCTTAAGGTCCTCTATGGCCTATAACCAGCTCATATTTTCATTTGGGGCTTTTGGTACAGGATTTCTGACTTCACAATCCTCCTGTTGTTCCATGCTTTGATCCTTTTTGCTCCCAAAATAGGAGACTAATGTTGCATTTTCTGTTTATTTTGTTTCCTTTACCTGGGCATGTTGCCACTCAATTACTTGACTTTTGGGCTTGTTGCCACGGTAGGACTCTGCTACCAGACAGAGGAGCCTACCCCCTAGACTGGTCGCCTGGTCCCCTACAGAAGCTGCAACATGGTGCAAGCTGCACGTAAGCATCTCAGCGGCTTCTCATCCTGCAGGCAAAAGCTGATGCTCTCCCCACTACTGGTCCCAAAGTCTGCAGTGCACTGACCTTTCATTTTTTCCTTGGCATCTATGTGTTGATAATTCTGGAAACGACCACAGCTGCTGTTCTGGAGTCCTTCTAGCTGGCTGCTGGTCAGGCTGCCCTGGGGCTAAAACCCCTGGTTCACAAGGGGCTGGGGTTGGCTCCCAGAGTACTGGGCTGGTCGCTCCCTGCTGGGCTGCTGGGCTGTCCTCAGCAGGAGGTTAGCTTCTCTGTGTCATTTTGTGGGTTCTGTAGCTCCAAAGTTTGTTCAGAGTCTCCTTTTACATGGATTGGTGAAGGTGGGAGCTGGAGCCACTTGGAAGTCCTATTTCTACTCTGCCATCTTGACTCTGCCCTCCTAAACTTTATATCTTAAGCAATAGGGAGATTCTAAAGAATTTCTGTGCAGAGGAATATGATATGAATAGAACTTCACTTCACAGTCATCTGGCATTAGTGCACAGAATAGATCAGAGGAGGATATAAGAGATGAAAAGATCTATCAGGATGTTGTTGAAATCACTGAATTTTTAAATAGTATTAGAGGCCTATAGGTGAGTGATAGAAATGGAATAGAAAGGAGGAAACTGTTAGAAAAGATATGTTTGAGGAAACAACAGGTTTTGGTACATGGCTGGATAAGAGAAATGAGAAATGAGCAAAGGACAGAGTCAAGGTTGTGAACATCGGATACTGGATAAATACTACTACTACCACTACTACTACTACTACTACTACTACTACTACCACCACCACCACCACCACCACCAGAAATAATTAACAGAAGGTGGAGTAAGCTTAAGAAGAAATAACATAAGTTTGGTTTTCAGACACATTGCATTTGAAATGCCAGTGGGACACCCTGATGTAGACCACAGAATCACAAAGTTTAAAAGCTGCATTCACCTAGACCAATTCTTACCCAAAAGGAATCCTTAATTTAACATATATTACAAGTAATTATTTAGCTTGTTCCTGAAGTGAGTGGAAAACCACAAGTACCTGATGCAGTCTACTGTACTTCTTGGACTACTGTTAGTGAAATTTTCACTGATATTAGCCTTAAATTTGCCTCTTCATAACTTCCATTCATAGTTCCTGGTACATCAAATTCTTCCTCCACATGTCAACTCTTAAAATACTTGAGGATAGTTTTCACACACACACACACACACACACACACACACACACACACACACACACACACCAGTATTTTTTTCTTGGACCTGGAAGTTGTGCATTAGCACTATGACATTCCTGGGAGTTTTCATTTCAGAGTTTCTTTTAGTAAGTGACCAAAAGATTTTTATATTTCTATTATCTCTGGTTCTATTAGACTTCAGAAATTGTAATTTGTTATTTCATTAAATATGATGTTCAGGCTTTTATTTGGTCATGGTTTTCAAAGCAGTTTTCTAAAATAGTAAATAACTAACATTTCTTCTCTTTTTTTCAACATTTTGCTTTTGTTCTAAATATTTCTTGTTGTCTCATAGTCACTGATTTTTGTTTGAGCCATTCTAATTTTCTGAGGATCTGTTATTCGAGTAGGGTTTACTACCATTTATTCTGTTATTTATTCTCTTTCCAGAGTTCTGATTTCACATTTTATCTCTTGCTTCATTTCTTCTTAGTATTCTCATAGTCCTTATGGTTAAACCAATTTTTTTTAGGTTCTGCCTATATTTGTTGTGCATCTATTTTTTTCCTCTGGGTTAGACTCTTGGGAGTCTTTGGATCCATAATATTTCTTTACAGTAGTCAGTGTCCTCATGTTTATTTATATTTCCAGCCTCAGTTCCTTAATGTGGACTTTGTGCCAGAGACAGTCTCTACCCCATCCTGCATTCTTGACAGTGGTAGTCAGATACTGCTCGGTCCTGTCCTCAATTGGAAGGTTTCCTACTGCCACTTTCCTTCGGGTGTACTCAGAGTGCTGGTAGATTTCAGTTCCCAGCTGCAGATTATACAGGTTCATAGCCCTGGATCTTAACAGTCCTCTAGGGCATCTCTGGTTAGAGTTCTACTCACTTTTGTAACCACTGTGACATCTTGGCCTGGGCATGTGATACTGGTCTACTTGCTGCCAACTCCTGGCTCCTATTCATAATCACAACACAGCAGGTTTCCAATTACCCTGGTGCTTCCTCGTTAGAGCCCTCCAGTCTCCCCACAGACTGCTGGAAGCTTCAAGACCCCCTGGAGTGTCTCTGGGCTGGCAGGCTTCTGTCTTGTTTCCCTGCACTTAAGGACAGTTTTTCAGCAGAAACCCTTTCATATTGACCAGAGGTTTCTAACTGTCTTTTTGTACAGTTCTGAGCTGGAAGAAGGCACTTACTATAGTTTCTTTTTAAATTTCTAAACTTAATCTGTGTAGTGGTATTTTTAGCTCTTTGCTGGAGTATATATGTGAGAGGTGAGCTTCTCTGGAACTGTTGTCCATGCAGCCATCTTAACCAGAAATCTTTCCCATTCTAATGCACTGCACCATAAACACAGAGAAATGAAAGTCATGAGAGGAAGAAATTATGAAATGGGTTTGGAAATAGAAGAAGAGGGGGCAACTCAGAAAGGAAAAGAAATGGGTAAGCAGATGATTAGGCTGCAAAGGCCAATCCTACTTCCCTCGGTGTAAAGCATAAAGGACCTCTCCCCTTCCATGTACTTCCTACCCACATTTGTTGCTCCTTTATCTTATCTACCCTGAAACCACAAAGAAAAGAAAGTCTGGACACTGTCTTCCCTGCCAGGATCTTTCTGGATTCATTAGACCTTTCTTCTGTCATTTGCTTACAATACAAAGCCCCTCAAATTTTAGAAGCAAAACAAATGGGAAAAGAAATTTCCATCGATGGAAAATGTGACTCAATTCCACTGATCTGAGCCCTGGGTTTGGAAATCAGTAGACCTAAATTTAAATGCCATTTCAGTCATTTTTTAACTTACTTAGTATGACCTTGGGCAGGTCACTTGACATCCATGGATATCAGTTTCTTCCTCTATAAAACAAAGCAATTGACTGCATGGTTTCTACCATTCTTTTCCTGCTTTAAATATGCATTATCTCATTATCCTTCAAAACAGTCCTGTGTTATAGGGGCTATTGTTACCATTTACAGATGAGAAAACAACCTGAGAGAGGGGACCACACAACCAGTAAATGTGGGAAGTAGGAATCAAAGCCAAAGTCTTCCTGACTCCAAGGCCAGGACTCTCTCTACTATACTAGGTTAGATATGTGTTAGGTATCTATACATTTGTTTATCTGTAATATGAATGTTACATCGGTATGTGTACCTGAGAGATCCCAATCCTAGCACTGATGGATGTCCATAACTCTTGTATACATTCACTTTGCTTTTCTTTCCCAACTCATAGACATCCCAATACACTGAATGTGAGCACTGTGTCTGGGATCTGTATGAACTGTCCCCATTCACCATGGTTCCATGACCTACTGAAAGTAGCCCCTATAGCTTCACAAGCTTGGGAGGCTTTTGCCAGGGCTTCACTCTCTGCACCAGCAATTTGTGCCAGACAGCTATGGAAACAAAAGTAAAAAGCATTCTCCAATTTCCATGACAACTGCAATGGTCTGTTTGCTGGGGGTGCTGAGCATGTGCTTAGGAATGTGACTACTGAGTAGCCAGCAGGACCTGCAGTTTTATTCTGGGAAAGCAGAGACGGGGACTTCCCTTGCTCTGTGTGTGTGTGTGTGTGTGTGTGTGTGTGTGTGTGTGTGTGTGTGTGTTTTGAGAGTTTTTTTATAACCTCTTTACTTCTAGGCTAGGTAAGTAGAACGATGGACCCAACGCTAAGACTTTCAGAAACCCAAGGTCTGAGATTTTGTCTCTGAAATGAATTGTAGGGGAAGAGGACAAAGAGACAATGGAAATTGAGGCAAAGGGACTCCTTTTGACTGACAAAAAACCCAACCCAGCTCAAGGGAGGAGTCAATAGAAAAGGGGAAAGAAATGAGAGAAAGTGGGTGGGGTGAACTGAAGGGTGTGTGTGTGTGTGTGTGTGTGTGTGTGTGTGTGTGTGTGTGTATACAAAATGAGAGAAAAGAGCTTCCCTTCACCTCCATCTGGAACTGTGACTGCCAAGGGGACAGCCGTCCAGCTGAAATATTACACCCTGGAAACCCAAACAACCACAGGTGGGTGGAATTCTAATTTCAAAGGATTTAGAGCTGAAATAATCATAAAGATTATCAATCCCCTCATTTTAGAGAGGAGGAAACAAGTTCAGAGAGAATAAGTCACTTTCCCAAGGTCACAGAGTGATTAAGTGGATGGTGGTGTTTGAACCTAGGTCATCTGACTCCAACTCTAGGGTGGTTTTTTTCCCATTACATCATGCAGACAAGAAGCAAGACAGCATTATAAGCAGGAGGGACAACATGAGCAATTATTTGGAGTCACAAACGAGTAAGAGATGGGTCACTGCTTACTAGGAGGCATTGATTAGAAATCAGAAAAGAAGCCGGGGGCGGGGGTGGGGGAGAAGCAGAAAAGGAAAAGAGGAGAAAACTAAGTGTAGGTGGAGAAAGGGACAGAAGGCGCAAGAAGCTACCAAAAAAAAAAAAAAAGCTGCTTATAGTAGACAAAATGCAGAAGCTGACAGGTGAGTTTTGCAGCTGCTTTGTTGTAAGGCATGCTGATTGCTTTTATTTGCTGAGAACTCACTGGCTCATTGGAAAAGAACTGAATTCCTCTCTGGTACCATTTTTAAAACTGAGGCACAGAAAATCTCTCAGGGATACCTTTGTTGCTCTGTACTACTCTCTAATTTGAGAGGGATAAACAGAGGGAGAAAGACAGAATTTGCATTTGCTTTTCTGTGATAAGAGTCTTGTATTTTATGAGAGCTGATTAAACAAAATAGAATCCCCTACCACTGGAAGGACTGGCTGATGAAAGACTGGGTGGCCCTGAGAGAAAGAGCCTAAGAACAAATCTGAGGAACTTGTCAGTCTCCTGGCTTATGGAAACTGCTGGTCACTGAAAAAGAGTAACACCTTCTTAGCACCCTACAAAGTCTGTATTCCAAAAAGAATCTGTCACTGCTTTGGTCACCCAGAAGTAGCAGAAAAGTGGCTTGGCCCAGTAGGAGAGCTGTGAGGTCCCCAGAAGAGGACCAGATAGAAGAGCAATAGTTGTGTCTTGCATATTAAACATATTGTGAGGCATATTAAGACTGTTCTCTAAAGATAACAAGGCCTGCCATCCAGAATCATGAGTTGTCCCAGGACATGGGTTCCCCTATTCATGGGTCTTCTTGCTATATTTCTATATGTACCCATTCCCCCCACAAACACTGTGTGCATTGGTAGAAGAGCATGACTCAGGTTTTGAGGTGACCTATAATATTCTTATCATTCCTATTATCTTCTACTGAGAAAACGTTATAATTATTCCTGATTTTGTCTTCTATTGAGTAAATCCTATCAGAATTCTTGTTTTTACCTTATCAAGTCAATGTTTTATAATGCAGACTCAGTGGTGTCGAGGTAACTGATTTTGTATTAATGAGAAGCACACTGGTGGGGACTCAGGAGCTACAATGCCAAATTGTGAGAGTATGTTCCTCCCACACCAAAGTTACATCTAAGATCGTGGGAGAGAGAGGCTGAATCATCACTTCATACTGTGGCTGTCTCTCTGGGGACAATATATCAAAAGACAGCAAGAAAGGGGATTCAAACGTTATGTTGAATGTTATGATCAAGGGCTATACTGTACACAGAGGGTGAACTGGGCGCCAAGGCCAGGTTAATCAGATCTTACCAATTTTAGGCAAAGACTTCACACTGATTTTTGTATGATAGTTGCATTTTTAAGTTATAAAATATATTACAGATAAATTCATAAACATTGTAATAAGTAACTAGATCACTAAGCCCAGGGTATATGAAGTAAGAGTGAAAATTGAGAGGATATTTAAACATAAAAAAGAAAAAGCTGAAGAACTTTAAAGCATTGAAAATCTATACTCAACACAAACTGTGTTAAGTACTACCTAATAAAGAAGTCAATGGCAAGAAATAATGCTAACATCACAAACTATTTTGAAAGGGAGATGGGCATATTTAGAATGGAACTTTAAAAGACTCTTTTTTCTTTTGGTTTCATCATGAATCCATCTAATAGAACAACTTCACCAAAACAAATTAGTTCAAAAAGCTGGTAAAGCATAGGCACGGCATGGACATCTTGCCATCTAATGTCCATTGTCTCTTCTGTCTGGGTTGTCCTGATGAAACCAACCTATACTTATACATTGGAAGGTCACATACGTTCCAGAAAGGGTGACCATGCTGGTACAAGTCACTCTCAGGGGTACCCTTGTGGGTGAGACAAATTTCTATGATTTACAACTTTAGCTCCTTAAACTCTCACTGGTGTGTGTCCCATTTAAAAAAATTAGTTCTGATGATACTACTAGCTCTTAATTAGAAGCACTTCATCAGAAGTCAAAGCAAGAATAATTAAAATATAACATTTCACCCAAAAGCCTGGGTCATATCTCCCACTAATGTCCATACTGTCCATGGAGAAGAACAGACACAAATTTATAAAACTATATCCTGGAGGCAAACAAGTAGGGAACACTTATGCACCAAACAGCTCATACTCTGGAATGTGAGCCTTGACATCCATGGTCACCTTTAGGAACAGTCTGCACAAATGATGGGTAAGTTCATTCCTATTTGGAGCCTCTCCACTCTCGAGAAGCTGAAAAAGGGTTTGTTTTTTTTTCTACTGGCTGTTATTTGCCACTCCTGATCTGCTAAGGCAGAGTTGAGGCTCTTTCAGCAAAATAGAACCTTCAGCCTGCAGTCTACAGAACCTTCCCAGGTTGGCTCCCTTGGCAGAGTTCTTAAGGGGTTTCTAGCAACTTGAGAAAATTATTGAAGACTTGGAGAAAGACATTAGAATATTCTATCTAGCCAGTAAGTTCAGTTGAAAGCCTAAACGCTATATTTCCCAATAAAATGCAATAAAAAAGAAACATGAAGAATGGATTCCAAAAATAAGTTTGTCAAAAATTCTTTTTTTAATTTATATTTTAACAAATGCTTTATTAACTTCTGGTTTATATCATTCATTTCCACCAGATTTTGAGTTACAAATTTTCCCCATTTTTTCCCTACCCACCACCCCAGAATAGCAGTCCCATTAGATATCCCCTCATCCAATCTGCTCTCTCCCATATCTTCGCCCATACCTCCTTCGACTTTTCCATTAGAGCAAGGTGAATCTCTGTGCCCCAATGCCTGCACATCTTATCTCTCAATTACATGCAAAATAGTATTAATAAGAGTATTTATATACATTTGAAACATTTAATTTTATTTTTTTAAAAGCAATTGGGGTTAAGTAACTTGCTCAAGGTTATACAGCTAGTCATGATTTATGTGTGGGTGCTCATTTTCTGAGTCAGGTTTCGATCCCGAGTCATCCCAACTCTGAGGCTGGCACTCTTACTCACTGCGCCACCTAGCCGCCCCTAAACATTTAATTTTAAAACTTCGAATTTCAGATCCATTCCCTTCCTCCCTTGTCACCCACTCCCTCTGGGAAGATAAGCAATTCAGTATGTGTTGTACTTATATAGCTATGCAAAACATTACCATAGTAGATATATTGTAAAAGACTGCTTATATTTCCCTCCCACCCATCCCATCCCCCACCTGCTCCATTCCCTACTTTGATCCTGTCCCTCTTCAATAGTGGGTACTTCTAACCTCCCCTCCCCCTAGAAAGCCCTCCCCTACATCATCCCCCCTCTCATCCCCTTCCCCCTACTCTCCTGCAGGATGAGATATCCCATTTAGTATGTATGTGATTCTCTCCTTGAGCCAAATTCAATGAGAATATGGTTTTGCCTTTTTGCCTTCCTGTTCTTCCCCTCCCCTGCAACTACTTCTCCTTGCCTATTCTACATGAAATAGTTTACTCTACCCTGTCTCTCCCCATCTCCTCTTGACACTTTCCTCTCCCACCTTTTGACTTCACCCCTTAAGTATCATTCCTTACCACCAAATTCAACCTGTGCCCTCTATCCATGTATACCTGTAAACATATATACACACATTCACATATGTATTCATATACCCATATACCCTTCTTCAATTATTTTCATAATGAGGAAGGTTTCATCAGACACAGTTATTGTTTTTCCATGTAGGAATGTAAATAGTTCAACTTTGATAAGTTCCTTTTAATTTCTTTTCCCTGATTACCTTCTCAAGCATCTCTTGCTTCTTATAACTGAATGTCAAATTTTCTATTCAAGTCTGGTTTTTTCCTCAAGAATGCTTGAAAGTCCTCTATTCCACTGAATGACCATATTTTCCCCTGAAACAAGATACTCAGTTTTGCTGGGTAGGTGATTCTTGGTTTTAATCCCAGCTCTTTTGCCCTCTGGAATATCATATTCCATGCCCTTCAATCCCACAGTGTAGAAGCTGCCAGATCCTGTGTTATCCTGATTGTGTTTCCATAATACTGAAATTGTTTCTTCCTGGCTGCTTGTAATATTCTCTCCTTGATCTGGGAGTTCTGGAACCTGGCTATAATATTCCTAGGAGTTTTCTTTTTGGGATCTTTTTCAGGAGGTGATCTATGGATTCTTTCAACCTCTATTTCCCCCTCTGGGTCTAAAACATCAGGGCAATTTTCCTTGAGAATTTCTTGGAGGATGATTTCTAGTCTTTCTTTGATCATGGCTTTCAGGTAGTCCATTAATTTTTAAAATTATCTCTCCTGGATCTATTTTACAGGTCAGTGGTTTTTCCCATGAGATATTTCACATTGCTTTCTATTCTTTCATTTGTTTGGATCTGTTTAACAGCATCTTGATTTCTCATAAAGTCACTAGCTTCCATTTGCTCCAGTCTAATTCTGAAGGAATGAATCTCCTCAGTGAGCTTTTGAGATTCTTTTTCCATCTGGCAAATTTGGATTTTTAAGGCATTCTTCTCCTCATTGCCTTTCTGAGCCTCTTTTGCCATTTGAGTTAGTCTATTTTTTAAGGTGTTATTTTCCTCAGTCAGGCTGTTGACTGTCATTTCATACTTTTCTTGCATTTTTCTCATTTCTCTTCCCAATTTTCCCCCACTTCTCTTATCTTCTTCTTAAGGTCCTCTATGGCCTGTAGCCAACTTGTATTTTCATTTGGGGCTTTTGGTGTAGGAGTTCTGACCTCACAGTCCTCCTCCTGTTCCATGCTTTGATCCTCTTTGCCCCCCAAATAGGAGTCTAATGTTGCATTTTCTGTTTATTTTGTTTCCTTTGCCTAGGCATGTTGCCACTTAATTACTTGATTTTGGGGCTTGTTGCCACAGTAGGACTCTGCCACCAGACAGGAGAGCTTCAGTCCCAAACGTTGTGGTCTTCACAACTTCCGGAGGTTGGGTGGCCTCTGTAAAGCCTCCACCCACTCTGGCAAGTTGGATACTACCCCAGAGCTCCCCGCCCCAGACCACAATCCAGATCCAAGCAGGTTAAAGCAACAACGATTAACCCTCAGACTGATTGCTGGATCTCCCTACAGTTCGCAGACAAGGAGCTGGAGCTGCCACTGACACTGCAAAATGGCCTCTGTGTCGCATTTCCTCAGCTGCTTTTCGCCCCCCGGGGGGGAAGCTGACGCGTTCTCCAAATACTGGTCCCAAAGTCCATAGGGCACTAACTTCTCACTTTGTCCTAGGCATATCTGTGCTGATAATTCTGGAATTGCCACAGCTGCTGGTGTTCTGGGGTCCCTCCAGCCTGCTGCTGGCCCAGCCACCCTGGGGCTAAAACCATGGCTCACATGGGCCTGGGCTTGGCTCCCAGAGTGCTGCGCTGCCCGCTCTCAGAGCCCTGTGCTGGCCGCTCCCTGCAGGGCTGCTGGGCTGTTCTCAGCGGGAGGTTAGCTTCTCTGTGTCGTTCTGTGAGTGCTGGGGCTCCAGAAGTTGTTCAGAGTCCCCTTTTACATTGTTTGGAAGTGGTGTGGGGCGAGTCCCCTTTTACATTGTTTGGAAGTGGTGTGGGGCAGAGCACCTTGGAAGTGCTGTTTCCACTCTGCCATCTTGGCTCTGCCCTGCTGTCAAAAATTCTTGATACTATTATTCAACAAGTAAAAGCAAGAGTCAAAAGGTTAAAATAATAGTTAAAAAGTGTGCAGAGAACAAAACACCCATTTCAACATCATGGCAATACAGAGAATCCCCATCCAATCGGCTCTGCCCAGTAGCAAAGCTTTTCCTCCAGTACACTCTTCTAAACAACAGATAATAGTTTAGACTCTGAGGTTTTTCTTTTACCCAACTTTGAAGCTGCTTTTTGAACTTAGCTATGTGAACTTTTCTCAGACCCACTTGGACATGTACCTCTCAGGGGTCAGGTCTTGGCCAGCCCTCCTGCTCTAAAAGCAGTCTCTTTTGTGAAAAGACTCACCCCTGTCTTATAATGAGAAACTAAAATCCACATATCTGTCAGATCACAAATAGGTGATATACAAGTGTCCCATATTCCCCAAATAGTTCTAGATATTAGAGTTTCCCAGCTATCAACCTTAAAATTTTCATATCAGTTGCATATACATTAGATTCTGGGAAATTAGACATTTCATTCAATCCTTACTCTGAGGGTCTGCTTTTTTCAGTATCTTTCATACTTGTCCTTGATTTTTTCCCTTTCCCTGAGAAAACTTTTCACATCTGAAAGGGGTATCACCTCATACTAATATACTATAACCAACACAATTTCATTTCCCCCCAACATTTGACAGCAAAATTAAAAATATTCCAATATTTACAAACATTATATACCATGGTCATTACCATAGCTATAAACATTGTAAGATGGTTTCTAATAATACTCCTAAAGGAAGGTATCAAATACTGCTATAACAGAAGCAACTTGAGAAAACTATTTAAGATGTGACAACAGACATTAGATCAATGTCAATATCTAGCCAGTATGTGCAGTTCTAAACTTGAACACTATATTTCCTAACAAAACATGATTTTTAGAAAATATATGCAGAATGGACTCCAAAAACAAAAAATATATCAGAAATTCTTGATTCCACTATTCAATAATTAAAAGCAAAAGCCAAAAGGTTAAGAAAATATAAGGAGCAAAAAGCATTTCAATATCAATCAAAACCCATTCTGAAGGATTGGGAATAAAATCAATTAGAAGAGAGAAATGTGGAAAATTTCTATTTGTCTATGTATAGTTAAAAAGAAGTCCCAAAGCACAATTGTATAAAATGCAAAAAAGAAAGTTTGCATAATATTAACATAATGACTGACTGAACAGTTAAATTAAAGAAGATGACTAAAACTAGCTTTTCTGCAAAATTTGAAAGTGGTTGGACCAGAGAAGATCCATAATTATTTGTTTAAATGCTTTACAGTGGCACATGATTTAATAGCAATGCAATTTACCAGCTTCCTGTCTGATACAAATCTGATCTCATCTTCTTAAACAGAAAGTATCAAATATTTATTTCCAAAAGATGCAAACACCAATGACCCCA
Source organism: Gymnobelideus leadbeateri (assembly GCA_011680675.1). Taxonomy (NCBI): domain Eukaryota; kingdom Metazoa; phylum Chordata; class Mammalia; order Diprotodontia; family Petauridae; genus Gymnobelideus; species Gymnobelideus leadbeateri. The sequence continues at coordinate 114,895 of WOXC01005818.1, read as the reverse complement.
CAATATTTAAACCAATCATGTGTTGGCACATAGTAGGCATTTAATAAATGTTTATTAATACAAAAAATTCATTCAGTCAATCAACAAGCACTTATCAAATATTTATTATGTGCTAGGTTCCATGCTATGCCCTGAGAATACAAAGAAAAAGCAGGACTGTGAACTGGATCTGAGTATGGGCAAAGCAACAGAGTTCTGCCTCAGTGCTAGCAAAGTGCCTATCCTTCTGACCAATTGTTTGACCCCCTACTATCTATGGGCTAAGCGCTCCAGAAGCAGCTGCTGCCACTGCTGATTCAGTGGCTCCCAAGGCCTGCTCCTGGTTTGCTGGGGCCAGGTCTATGCCTGTGCTGGACTATGGTCCTCTCTCACCCTGGTGCAACAGACTTTTCCTGCTGACCTTCAGAATTATCTTGGGCTGGCAATTTGTTTCAGTCCTTTTTCTGTATTCTGCTACTCTAGAATTTGTTTACAATCATTTTAAAGGTATTTGGAGGGTTTTGTGGGAGAGTTCTGGCAAGTCCTTGCCTTTAGGCAGCCATCTTGGCTCCACCTTCCCCCTCCTCTTGTTTCAATCACTCCCTTTGTCTCCTCATCCATTTTGCTCTGTTTGCTGAGACTACAAGAGTTAATTTCCCTTCACTGTTAACCTTTGACTTGATATTTCCCTCTATCTTTTTTCTCCCTTCCCCCACTTTTTGCACTTTCCCATTCTACTTAGTCTCACATGAAAACCTGATATACTTCTAAGTATATTGTAAGATTTAGTCCAAGATTTCTCAGGCCTGTTTCTCCACCACCATTCTTTGTCTTTTGCTTTCATCCTTGTCTCCTAGTGTACTTCTAAAAGCAATCTCTTAATGGTCCCTCTATTGTCACTTTGTTGTTGTCATTCTTGGTAGCTATATTTGCTTATCTCTCATATTTCTGTTGTCTAGAGTGTTGGCAAAACAATAATTTGTTCAGGTCTGATTTTCTTTCTAGGAATGCTTTGAAAGACTCTTTTTTAATTGAATGTCCTTTTTTGTAAGGATGAGGTTCAGATTTGCAGATAATGTCACTTTGGGTTGCATCTTGAGCTCCTTTTCTCTTTGAAACACCTTGTTCCATTCCCTCCTGAGGTTTCTGGTGGGTGCAGAATAGTCTTGTGTTATTCAAATTTCCTCCCCTTTACATTTAAAGGTCTTTTCCCTGCTCAGTTATTGGAATTGTCATTGGAATTTTTTTTCACTCTGTGTCTTAGAGATTATGGCATAGGTTTTTTACTATTATTTTTGCTTTCTGTTTTTGGAGGCTAACTAGAATCTTTTGATAAGCTCTTTGTTTTCTATATTCAGAAATTCTGGGAAGTTTTCTCACATTAGTTTTGGCATTATGATATTTGAGCGTTTTTTTTTTTAATCTGTCATGTTGTTCTAGGTTAACTTAAGTTGTCTGTATGCACTGTCTTTGAGATCATTAAAGTTTTCTTTCTATGGAGATTATGTTTTCTTTTAATCTTACTGATTTTTGCTTTTCTTCTTTGATATTGTCCTTTACTTCTAGGTATTTACATCCCTAATTGGTTACTCTCTCTTTTGTTTCTTTGGTGAGATTTGCTACCACGAATTCAAATTTTCCTATTCTGCTAATTATTTCTGCTATTCAGGGCATTAATTCTGCTTTCACAATTCTTAATTCTCTTTTATAACATTCAGGAACCTCTTGTTGTGGTTCTATGCTCTCTTGGGAATCCACAGGTTTGCTGCCTCACCAAACATTGATTAATTTTCCTTTGTTTTATAATATTTATAGATGTCTGGACTCAGTTTATCTGCTTATGCTCAAAGTCTTTAACTGATCTTCCTAAAATCTCTAATAATTTCATTCTTTTTTCCCCTTATTTACCTTTTGATTTCTTCCCTTTTGCAGTTTCCCTGGGGCTAGAACTTGGAGCCTTCTTAGCTTTCTCCCTTACTGGATAATTTACATTTCACTGACCTCATTCTCTGCCCCCAAGTGACTTCTGCGGTATAGAACTGGCCCCAGCAGAATGCTTGGTACATTTCTTTCCTTTAGACATAGAAGAGTACCACACAGGTACATAAACTGGCATCCTGCCCCAATTTCCCCTGTTCCTCAGTTCTCCACCTAAGTTCCACTGTAGCACAAATCAATGACTTGTTGCAACATCAGCAGCAACACACGAATACACACACACACACACACACACACACACACACAGGCTTAAGAGACAGATGAATACAAGGAAAATAGGTTATTACTGGTAGGTGTAAGGAAAAAGAAATGGTTTAAGCTTGGGTTCCAATTGGCTTTCCCAGTTTTTACTTCTTTTTCCTCCTAACCTCAAAAAATTCTGAAAACAGAATTTTTGAAAAAATTCATAATGAAAAATATGTTTATAATATATGTTATAAATAATATGTTTATGTATTATGTATTTATATCACATATGTGTGTATACATTCATATACTTATGTAAATACTTAATGTATTTTTAAGTATTTACGTAAGTATATGAATGTCAAATGTCAAAGTACTCTGTCAGAAAGAAAAATGACAGTTACAAGTCTGCTGGTATTGCTGGCAATTTATCAGGATATGAATGTTTATCAGTAATTTCAGGCATTTCTAAAGCTGCTGATTTTCCTACCCTGATTCTCTTCTCACATAGGGGAACACCAGGTATTCCATGTGATCAAATAAACCAAAGAGAAAAAGAATTAGAAAGGAAAAAGTCAACTGGATACTTTTATTAAGTGAAGATCTAAATTATTTCATGAGTCCATAATCATTCTTTATAGGTAAAATTTTATTTGTTTTTGGACAACTGAAAAACAAAAAAAGTAGAAGCCAAAGAAGCAATGTGATGAAATAAAATGAGTACTGACCTGGGAAGCAGGTCAGTAGTAGCTCTGCTACTCATTCATTTTGTGACCTTGAGCAAGTAACTTCTACTTTGGAGGACTCAGTTTTCTCCTCTGTAAAATAAAGGGTTTAATTAAAAGATAGGCAGTTCATGGGGGAAAAATCTTTGCAGCAAATCTTGTAAATTTACAAGACCTCTAAATTTGAAGTCCTTACTTCTCCCTTAGAAAGGACTTGTCATTTAAAATTATATCCACGTAGAAGTCACATGGATTGATTGTGTAAATTCTATTTCTGGCAAAAAGGTAAAAAAATGAAAAATTCTTCATTTGGAACATTTTATTGTTTTTTTTCCCCGTTTATGTTTTTGGAACTTCCCCCTTAGTTTGCCTCCTTTCAGAAATATAAAAAAGAGAACAAATCTAGGAACCAAAGTGTTGAAAAGAAGGAACAAATTGATGCAAAGATGGATGTTTATGTATGTATGTGTGTGTGTATATATATATATACACACATTCACACACATTATATACATATATAAATATCTATATCCACATATACATATTATACACACATGTTTATGTACACATATGTACATACATATATACATGCATGGTCTCATGCAGTGTCCTCATGATTCTCCCCTATGCCCCCTCCCTAGAGCAAGTTTAGCATTCCAGTCAAGCACATGGATTAATGCTACCTTCAGAGCACGCAGAGATATCCTGACTCCTTCCTGTCAGTTATGATGATGCAATAATTTGTACCATGTGATGAATAAAAGTATTTTAATTGACTACTGGATTGGAACCCATGGATATACTAAAATGGTCACTTGCTCTTCCTTCTTCCTGCTTTGAGGCATAAAGATGACTTGGAGCTTTATCAAGCAGTGTCAGGTTGGGAGAATGGTGGAATCCTTATCCCCTACATAGTCCCTTGCAGTCATGAGCACATGCACTATTTAGTCAAGACTAGGACTGAGGTGGTACCGCTTCAATTTTATTGTGTTCCCTTCCCTCAACTACATAGCAATGACCTCAAGCCAGATGAGGCCAGGCAACCATTTGAGTTTCAAAAGGTGATGATGTTCTGGGAGCCCAAGGATGGAATGGCTGCAGTGTCCACCACAGCAAGGGACAGAGATTCTAGCAGCAGCTATTGGAGCAGACAATATCCAAGGGAAGAGTCAGAGTCAGAGACAAAGAAGCTGCTGGAAAAGAAGATCATGCTTGGATCATGCTTGGCAAATTATGGGTAAGAATCAGTAGAGATAAAATGTGAAGTAGCTAATTAGCAAAATTGCTGAACAGTATTATGTCCTGATGAGGCTTACAACCAACCTCCCAGAAGATTGTAGCCTGGATAGAAGTTGAGTTTCTGAATCCTTTTTAAATCATTCTGTTAATGCACATTGTGGTTCTCATGTGCTTATTTCTTCCTGTGTGGGAATAAAATGGCCTGCCCTATACCTGATTCATAAGAATCAGCTATACTTTCCCCCCTCTTTTGGGGAAATACCAAATTAGAGCCTAAAATAGAATTGTTCCCAGGGTAGCTAGGCAGGAATGAAGAGCCAATGAATATGAGAAGTGGGGAATTTTCTTCCCTTATGGGGAAGTCAGGCTCCCCCAGTAATGAACCTGGTACAGGACTATATGGCTAGATGCAAAGAAAGGAGAGATAAGTACCCTCAGCCTATGTGAATCCCCACAGTGATTGTCTCCAGTTACTGTGCTAGACATATGTGTATTGAACTGGGACTAATTTATATACTTTTATATAGCTCAGCTTAGAGTGAGCTTTTCCTTTTGTTCCTGCCAGACTAGAAGTACTTTCATGGTATACATAAACTTGGAACACATCTACAGATACCTATTTACATGAACATATATGTGTGTGTGTGCGTGTGTGCATGTAGGAGTATATGCACACATGTGTGTGTGTATATATATATATATATATATATATATATATATACACTGCTTCCTGTGACTTTAAAAAAATATCCAGAAATAAAAACAAATCAAATTTCAACAGAAGAGGAGGAATGTGGATTCATGAAGTCATTTAGATATTTTTAACATCATACATGTAGCTAACTCTTAGATACTGAAGATCTTTGGCTCAGATTATAGAGCAGATTCCCTATCAAGTGAGGGAAATTTTTTTAAAGGGACAATGATATGTTCTCCCCTGTTTAAGGTATAGAGTACCTCCCAATTGCTTTAGACTCCTTAAACATGACCTTAGTCTACTTTTCCACATTAAGATTTATTCAGAGTTTCTTCCCAGGTTGGGGGAGGGGAGGAAGATGGCAGGAGCAATAGTTGAGGAAGAGCCTAGGTAAACAAAAAAATAGTCCTATTCATTTTATATATTTTGCATTTGCATAGCAGATAAAATTATTTTCCTAATGAAAAGCTACAGGTGCAAAAGCAGGAAGAGGTTCTAAAGAATCCCCTGGACCAAACCATCACTCTAGAGTATGAAGAGCAGACCCCACCTCTAACCTCTGGTGAGCAACAAGGCAGGTCAGAATGTCAGAAAATGATTATGCCTTTTTTGTCTGCATCAATAGGTCAGAGTGAATAAAGAAAGAATGATAGCCAGAATCAAGTAAATATATTCAGATGCGATTGAAGAAGTTTCTTTGGCCAGAGGAGTTACAAAAGGCAGGATACTTTGTACTTTATGAAGGTCATGATTATGTCAACAAATCTTACTGAAATTCCCAGGAAAAAAATATCTTTTAGAATCATGGTTAGAATGGCTTTGATAAACATGACTTGTTCAGGACACCCAGGGGCCAAACAAGACATAGTCCATAGCAACAACTAGAGGAGTTAGGAGAGATAGAGGAAACATGGGTAGAGGGAGGAAGCCAGCCAAAGGAATAATTTCAGCACCATGGACAGTATGCTCAATAGTCAGACCAAAACTTCAAAACGGTGGAGATTACTGGCAGATCCTCACACTCTCTTTACTTTCTATCCAAAGGCATTCTCTGCCTCAAAGGTCAGCCTGCTCTAGGATTATGCGATGTAGAAGAGAAACATCCTATCAAGTAAGGTTACATCTGAGGGTTCAGGCAAGAGGCCCTATGAATATAAAATGGATTTTTGGTGGGGAAATTCTCTGACCTCATTTCTAGATAACTGAAGAAAGTGGGGAGTTGGAGGAATTATGGACAAGACCAGAGAATGTAAATGGTACAACCACAAAGAGCCTGGTAAGGTCCTCCCTTTTGTGTCTCCTTAATGGAGTTATGAGATTTTTAAAATAAGGTTACCTCCAAGCCAAGATTAACTCCCTATTTACGATTAGATTAAACTGGTAGTGATGGTGGCACCTTTTGGATAAGGCTTTAACTTGTTTTGCCCTGGCTACCTGACCCATTGTCTTCAGTTGAGAATGACAGATTGAGTCTTACATAGTGTATTTACATTTAGCCTTAATCTTTAAAAAGAAGAGCAGAGATAGAGAGACCCAGGTATGGAAGATACACATAGAAGAGAGAAGAGCTATACGTAGACATTCTGACTTGATTTTCTGAAGGTAAAGCCTTTTTCTCTGTAAAGTGCCTTCAGGAAGTCATGTGGCCCACTGACAACAGTGGACTAAGGCAGTAGCAGAGGAGGGAGAAGTTCCAAGTCTCTTGGACCCAACAAAGAAGGTGCTAAATAAAGAAGATTTCTTAGACTATGAAGGGACTGCACCTGAAGAGCAGCAATGGATATAATGATGATGTAGAGGAGGTAAACCCATATTGTCAAATGCTTTCAATGAGGATGAACATAACATCAAGATAAGCTACTGCACTGATGGTAAATTCTTCAATTTGAAAAGGCTACAAGCAGGGGTGGCTAGGTGGCGTAGTGAATAGAGCACAGGCCCTGGAGTCAGGAGTACCTGAGTTCAAATCTGGCCTCAGACACTTAGCATGAAAACTAGCCATGTGACCATGGGCAAGTCACTTGACCCCAATTGCCCTCCAAAAAGCAAAAAAGGAAAAGGCTACAAGCCAAGACCAAAGTGGAGGGAGTGTTGGTGCATGACCTTCTATTTGCAGATGACTGTGCACTCAATGCAGCCTCTGAAGATGAGATGCAACAAAGTATGAACCAAGTCTTTACTGTTTGTGCTAATTTTGGCCTAACAATTAACACCAAGAAAACACAGGTGGGTACTCCATCAGCCAGCACCACACCATCCATATGTGGAACCATTGGTTACAGCAAACAGAGAAGTTCTGAGTGCTGTGGATCAGTTCACTTATCTTGGCAGTGTACTTTTCCAGAAATGTACACATTGATAATGAGGTTGATGCATGCATTCATTGCCAGAAGCTCAGTGCTTGAGAGGCTCTGAAGGAAAATATGGGAGAGAAGAGGTATTAGACTGACTACTAAACTAAAGGTGGACAGAGCTATTGTGCTGACCTCATTGTTGTATGCCTGTGAAACCTGGACAGCCTACCAGTGCCAAGCCAGAAAACTGAATCACTTCCACTTGAATTGTCTTAGGAAGATTCTGAAGATCACCTGGCAGGATCAGGTACCAGATACTGAGGTCCTTACTGGAACTAAACTGCCAAGCATTCAAACTCTACTTCAGAGATGGGTTGGCCACATTGTTCAAATGAAAAACACACGCTTGCCAAAAGGAATATTTTATGGAGAACTCACACAAGGAAAGCATTCACATGGTGGTCAGAAGAAGTGATATAAGAACTCTGGAATTAATAATTGTGTGACATGGGAGACACTGGCACAGGACTGTTCAGCCTGGTGTGCCCACATCAGAGAAGGTGCTGTGTTTTATGAGCAAAGCAGAATTGAAACAACTCAGGAAATGCAGGATGCACAAATTTAGAGTATCTGACCCAAATGTTCACATGTTCTATTTGTGCCTGACCAGTGGTAGAGCATTCCAAGCTCATATTGCTTTGTTCAGCCACAATTGGACAACACATTGAAACTTGACTTTAGCATAGGTTTGTCATTGGTCCTCTTTGAGAATGAAAGACAACAGGGGGCGGAGCCAAGATGGCGGAAAGGAAGCAGTAGCCTCGCTGAGCTCCTCTGTCACTAAGTCCAAAAGGGTAAATCTGAGCGGATTCCGGAGTGACGGAGCCCAGTGGAAGACAGAGTGTGGCAGAATCCAGCCCAGGAGGTTGCCCAGAGTGTCCGCACAGGTCGAGCGCAGAGTGTGTGGGGACTGCACAGCTCAGACCTAAGAGCAGGCAAGCAGACTACACCAGAGAGAGAAAAAGCCCCAGCCTGCAGACTTACCAAGGACAAATCGCAGTCATCTCGCAGAGGGAACGGATCATTGGAGCCAGGTAGGAGAGTCGGGCCCCCAGTGGAGAGAGTGGCTTCTCAGGCTGCATTCAGCCCCCAGCCTGGAAGTTTAGAAACTGCCTGCCTGTATAATACAGGGGCTGGAATGGCAAAGTAAATTCTAGCTGCTCAGATCCTCCCATCCCTCCTTCATGAAGCAGAAAACCCAAAGATAAGTCTCCCACCCAGATTGAAATCCCAAGTTAATGGAAATAGCCTCAGGCTTGAGAATCTCCAAGAAAGGGTGTAACTGAGACAGCCAGGAATCTGAAGAGAAGAGAGGGAGGGGACCCAACAAGCCCCACCTCACTTCACCAACAAAAGCCTACTTATAGCCCAGGGGTATAGAGGCAGAAATCTGAAGTGGTCAGACTCATCCCCACCTACACATCTACATTCCTCACTGACTTCCCTGACTTAGCCATAAACTAGCCACCCAGAGGTATTCAAAGTCAAGGATCAGGCCCCAAACTCATAGCCTGAGACACTAAGAAACAGGAAGTCACAATGGGAAGGAAGGAAGCTGAAAAGGAGAAGGGGAAGGCAAGAAAGTCTATTCGAGCATACTATGCAGGGCAAGAAAAACAAAACACACAGGACAATATAGACTCTCTGCCCACACCAGAGACCACAGAAGGAAACATGATCTGGTCTCAAGCCCAAATAGCATTCCTGGAGGAGCTTAAGAAAAATTTTAAAGACCAAATCAGGGAGGCAATGACCAACTTGGAAAAAGAAAATACCTCCCTAAAAAAGGAACTTCAAAAACTCACTGAAGACCATAATTCACTAAAAATTAGATACAATCAAACTGAAACTCAGAACTCTATGATGCAGCAGGAGTCAATCAAAAAAAACAAGATGATCGAAAAATTGCAAGAAAATGTAAAATATCTCACTGGAAAAATAACTGACCTAGAGAACAGATCCAGGAGAGACAACCTAAGAATTATTGGTCTACCAGAAAGCCATGATGAGAAAAGCAGTCTAGACAACATCCTCCAAGAGATTGTCAAAGAAAACTGTCCTGAGGTCCTGGAATCAGAAGATAAAATAGCTATTGATAGAATTCACCGGACTCCTCCTGAAAGAGATCCCAAACTGAAAACTCCAAGAAATATAGTAGCCAAATTCCAGAATTATAAGATTAAAGAAAAAATTCTACAAGCAGCCAAAAAGAAACAATTCAAATATCGAGGAACTACAGTTAGGATCACACAGGACCTAGCAGCTTCTACATTAAAAGAGCGGAGGGACTGGAATTTGATATTTCGTAGGGCAAGAGAGCTAGGACTACAACCAAGGATTAACTACCCGGCAAAACTGAGCATAATCTTTCAGGCAAGGAGATGGACGTTTAATGAAGTAAGGGACTTCCAGACTTTCCTAATGAAAAAGCCAGAGCTCAATGGAAAATTTGATCTCCAATTACAAGACTCCAGAAGAACATAAAAAGGTAAACAAGGGTAACATAGACTCACACATGCAGAAGTGCACACACCCACACCCACAAACACAAGCTCATTACCTGGGATGCAACAAGAGCAAAATGTTCACATCCCTATATGTGGAGCTGATAACTGTCAATATTTGAAATCTCTATGATTATCATGACCTGCAAAAGGGTTATACTTAGAGGGTGTGGGTATGAATGCACTAACATGGAGTCTAAAAAAAAAAGACTATTAAGGGGATCAATGGTACTGTAATGGGAAAAAGGAAAGGATGAGCTAGGAAAAGGTAAAATATGCCATCTGAAGAGGCATCAAAACACACTATAGAAGAAGGGAAAGTAAGAGGGAGAGGAACATCATTTAAAAACTATTCTCACTGGTTCTGGTTCAAAGAAGGATCAAATTAATCAGTGAAGTTTAAGAATCTAACGTGAATAGACACATAAATTCATTAAATAGAGGAATTGGAGGGAGGGAGAGGAGCACTGTTTGAAATTTACTCTCATTGGTTTGGAATCAAACGGGGAGTAATTTACTCTGATAAGTATAAAAATTTATTGTGTCCTATAGATAGTGGGAGGGTAAGGGGGGGTGAAAAGGAGGAGACTAAAGGGAGGGATTATAAGGGAGGGAAATAGTAGTAAGGGGAGAGGGTAGGTTAAGAAGGGGGGTCACTGGGTGGGAACACTGAGGGAGGGGGTGGTCAAAAGGGAAAACTTCAAGGAGGGGAAGGGAGAAGGAATAAACAAAAATATAAACAGGGGAGGGAATAGGATGGAAGGGAAGAAACAGATAGTCATCATTACTGTGAATGTGAATGGGATGAACTCTCCCATAAAACAGAGGCGGATAGCAGAATGGATTAAAAACCATAATCCTACAATATGCTGTCTTCAAGAAACACATTTGAAACAAAGGGATACCCACAGGGTAAAGGTAAAAGGTTGGAGTAAAATTTATTATGCCTCAGCTAAAGTAAAAAAAGCAGGGGTAGTAATACTTATCTCAGATAAAGCAAAAGCAAAAATAGATCTAATTAAAAGAGATAAGGAAGGAAACTATATCCTACTAAAAGGCACCATTGAGAATGAAGCAATATCACTACTTAATATATATGCACCAAGTGGTATAGCATCCAAATTCCTAGAGGAGAAGTTAAAGGAATTAGAGGAAGAAATAGATAGCAAAACTATACTAGTGGGGGACCTTAATCTCCCCCTCTCTGAACTCGATAAATCTAACCTCAAAATAAACAAGAAAGAAGTTAAGGAGGTGAATAGAATCTTAGAGAGACTAGATATGATAGATCTCTGGAGAAAACTGAATGGGGATAAAAAGGAATTTACTTTCTTCTCAGCAGTGCATGGTACATACTCAAAAATAGACCATGTACTAGGGCATAAAAACCTCACAATCCAGTGCAGAAAGGCAGAAATAGTAAGCGCATCATTCTCAGATCATGATGCAATAAAAATTATATGCAATAAAGGGCCATGGAAAGATAGACTAAAAACTAATTGGAAACTAAACAATTTAATCCTAAAAAATTGGTGGGTCAAAGAAGAAATTATAGAAACAATCAATAATTTCATTCAAGAGAATGATAATAATGAAACAACATACCAAAATTTGTGGGATGCACTAAAGGCAGTTCTCAGGGGAAGTTTTATATCCCTGAGTGCATACTTAATTAAAGCAGAGAGAAGGGAGGTCAATGAATTGGACATGCAATTGAAAAAGCTAGAAAAAGAACAAATTGAAAATCCCCAATTTAGTACTAAATTAGAAATATTGAAAACCAAAGGTGAGATTAATAAAATTGAAATTAAGAAAACCATTGAATTAATAAATAAAACTAAGAGCTGGTTTTATGAAAAAATCAACAAAATTGATAGACCCTTAGTCAATATGATAAAAAAAGAAAGAAGAAAACCAAATTATGAGTATCAAAAATAAAAAGGGTGAATCTACCTCCAATGAAGAGGAAATCAAAAAAATAATGAGGAATTATTTTTCCCAATTGTATGCACATAAATATGACAATCTTAGTGAAATGGATGAATATTTACAAAATCACAAATTGCCCAGATTAACTGAAGAGGAAGTGAATTACCTAAATAACCCCATCTCAGAAAAAGAAATCAAACAAGCCATCAATGAACTCCCTAGGAAAAAATCTCCAGGGCCAGATGGGTTCACTAGCGAATTCTATCAAACATTTAAAGAACAATTGATTCCAATACTCTACAAACTATTTGGGAAAATTAGTGAAGAAGGAGTCCTACCAAACTCTTTCTATGACACAAATATCGTACTGATTCCTAAATCAGGAAGAGATAAAACAGAGAAAGAAAATTATAGACCAATCTCCCTCATGAATTTGGACGCAAAAATTCTAAGTAAAATATTAGCCAAAAGACTCCAACAACTTATCACAAAAATAATACACCCTGATCAGGTAGGATTCATTCCAGGAATGCAAGGATGGTTTAATATTAGGAAAACCATCAATATAATTGAGCATATCAACAACAAAACTAGCAAAAACCACATGATCATCTCAATAGACGCAGAAAAGGCTTTTGACAAAGTACAACATCCATTCCTATTAAAAACACTAGAAAGTATAGGAATAAATGGAGCCTTCCTTAAAATAGTTGCTAGTGGGGCGGCTAGGTGGCGCAGTGAATAGAGTGCCGGCCCTGGAATCAGAAGGACCTGAGTTCGGAGCCGGCCTCCGACACCTAATCCGCACAAACAAAAACCTAGCCGTGTAACCTTGGGCAAGTTACTTAACCCCAATTGCCCTAAAGGGGCGGCTAGGTGGCGCAGTGAGTAAGAGCGCCGGCCTCGGAGTTGGGATGACCCGAGATCAGATCCGGCCTCAGAAAATGAGCACCCACGCATAAATAATGACTAGCCGTGTAACCTTGAGCAAGTTACTTAACCCCAATTGCTTTAAAAAAAAATAGTTGCTAGCATCTATCTAAAACCATCAGCAAGTATTATATGCAATGGGGATAAACTAGAAGCCTTTCCAATAAGATCAGGAGTGAAACAAGGGTGTCCACTATCACCCCTCTTATTCAATCTGGTACTAGAAACGTTAGCAGTAGCAATTAGAGAAGAAAAAGAAATCAAAGGAATCAAATTAGGCAAAGAAGTGACCAAGCTGTCACTCTTTGCAGATGATATGATGATATACTTAGAGAATCCTAGAGAATCAAGTAAAAAATTACTTGAGACAATAAATAAATTTGGCAAAGTTGCAGGATATAAAATAAACCCACATAAATCCTCAGCATTCCTGTACATCTCTAATGAAACTCAACAGCAAGAGATAGAAAGAGAAATCCCATTTAAAGTCACTGTAGACATTATAAAATATTTGGGAATCTACTTGCCAAAACAAACCCAGAATCTATATGATCACAACTACAAAACACTTCTCACACAAATAAAAACAGATCTAAATAGTTGGAAAAATATCAATTGCTCGTGGCTGGGTCGAGCTAATATAATAAAAATGACAATTTTACCCAAACTAAATTATATATTTAGTGCCATACCAATCAATTTACCAAAAAACTACTTTGTAGAGTTAGACAAAATAATAACAAAATTTATTTGGAAAAACAAACGGTCTAGAATATCAAGGGAATTAATGAAAAGAAATGCTAGGGAAGGTGGACTAGCTATGCCAGATCTTAATCTGTATTATACAGCAGCAGTCATCAAAACTGCTTGGTACTGGCAGAGGTGTAGAGTAGTGGATCAATGGAATAGATTAGGTGCAGGAGACCCAGCAGTTAATGAATATAGCAATCTATTGTTCGATAAACCCAAAGACCCCAGTTTTTGGGATAAGAATGCACTATTTGACAAAAACTGCTGGGAAAACTGGAATACAGTATGGCAGAAACTGGGCATAGATCACTATCTAACACCATATACCAAAATCAAGTCTAAATGGGTGCATGATCTAGGTGTAAAGGATGATACTGTAAGCAATTTGGGAAAGCAAGGAATAGTTTACCTGACAGATCTGTGGAGAGGGGAAGATTTTAGGACCAAACAAGAATTAGAGAGCATTATAAAATGCAAAATGGATAATTTTGATTACATTAAATTGAAAAGCTTCTGTACAAACAAAGCCAATGTAACCAAGATCAAGAGGGAGGTGGGAAATTGGGAAAGAATTTTTACAACTTGTGTCTCTGATAAAGGACTCATTTCTAAAATTTATAGAGAATTGAGCCAAATCTATATGAATACAAGTCATTCCCCAATTGATAAATGGTCAAAGGATATGAATAGGAAGTTTTCAGAGAAAGAAATTAAAGATATCTATAAGCATATGAAGAAATGCTCTAAATCACTATTAATTAGAGAAATGCAAATCAAAACAACTCTGAGATACCACATCTCTCCAGTCAGATTGGCTAAGATGACAAAACAAGAAAGTGACAAATGCTGGAGAGGATGTGGACAAATTGGAACACTAATACATTGCTGGTGGAGTTGTGAACTTATCCAACCATTCTGGAGAGCAATCTGGAATTATACCCAAAGGATTATAAATAATTTCATACCCTTTGACCCAGCCATACCACTTCTAGGGTTATATCCCAAAGAGATCATAGTAGTGGGAGGAAGAACCATATGTACAAAAATATTTTTAGCAGCCCTTTTTGTGGTTGCAAAGAATTGGAAACTAAAGGGGTGCCCATCAATTGGGGAATGGCTAAACAAGTTGTGGTATATGAATGTAATGGAATTTTATTGTGCTATAAGAAACGAGGAGGTGACAGATTTCATAATTACCTGGAGAGACTTATACAAACTGATGCTGAGCGAGAAGAGTAGAATCAGAAGAAATTTGTATACAATCACAGACATACCATATCTGTGACGACCAACTATGACAGACTGGACTCTTTTCAGCAATGCAGTGATATAAGTTAATCCCGAATGACTCAAGAAAATGAGAAATGCGCCATCCAGAGATATAACTAGAAAGAACTGAGCCTGAATCCTGATGGAAGCAAACTAAATGATCTTGTTCTTCTCATTGTTTGGTCTTACTTCTTCCTTACCATCTTTCATCCCACCTAGTACAATATGCCTTTGTAATTGGAATAATGTTTAATATGAATGCATTTGCAGACCCTATACTGTACTATATGCTGTCATGAGGGTAGGGGGGAGGGAAGTAAAGGAAATTTGAAAATCAAGGAACTATGGAATTGAATCTTGTTAACTGAAACTAAACTAATAAATTAATTAAAAAATAAAATAAAATAAAACGTGAAAAAAAAAGAGAATGAAAGACAACAACCAACGAACCGATACTGTACAGGAACAGTTATGTGGAATAAACATTTAAAGCCTCCAGCCACCGTGAATGCTCTCCTCTAGCAGTGGTACTACAGCACCAGAATACTGCCGTAATTCTGAGAAATCATATAGGCTCCTGTGGAAGAACAGCACATACTACAAGCAACATAACCAGAAACATTTTGGTACTTTCACACCCCAAGGAAAGTACCCAGTGGTTTTTCTCAATCCTCATATCTGACTTGTTTTCTCCCCCATGTCAACAGTATTTTATTTTATGTTGTTTTTGTTTTTGTTTTTACCAATTACATGTAAAGATAGTTACTAAAATTCATTATTATAAGATTTTGAGTTCCAAATTTTTCTCTCTGGATCCCTTCCCATCCCCCATCCCCAAGACAGTAAGCAGTTTGATCTAGTTTATACATGTGCAATAATGTTAAACATATTTCCACATTAGTCATGTTGTGAAAGAAGACTCAGAAAAGGAAAAAACCATGAGAAAGAAAAAACAAAAATAAAGTAAAAATAGTATGCTTTGATTTGCATTCAGACTCCATTCCACTTCTGAATGTGATTAGCATTTTCTATCACGAATTGTTTGGAATTGTCTTGGATCATTGTATTGTTGAGAAGAACTAAGTCTACCATAGTTGATCATCATACATTATTACTGTGCACAATGTTCTCCTGGTTTTGCTCACTTCACTCAACATCAGTTCATGTAAGTCTTTCCAGGTTTTTCTGAAATCTGCCTGCTCATCATTTCTTATAATATGTCATTACATTCATACACCACAACTTGTTCAGCCATTCCCCAATTGATGGGATCCCCTCAATTTCTAATTCTTTGCCACCACAAAAAGAGCTGCTATAAATATTTTTGTACATGTAGGTTTTTTTCCCCTTTTTTAAGGTCTCTTTGGGATACAGACCTAGTAGTGGTATTGCTGGGTCAAAGGGCATGCAGTTTTATAGCCTTTGGGACATAGTTCCAAATTGCTCTCCAGGATGGTTGGATCAGTTTACAACTGCACAAACCACACATTAGTGTCCCAATTTTCCCATATCTTCTCCAACATTTATAATTTTCCTTTTCTGTCATATTAGCCAATCTGACAGGCATGAAGTTGTACCTCAGAGTTGATTTAATTTGGATTTTTCTAATCAGTAGTGATTTACAGCATTTTTTCATGACTACAGATAACTTTAATTTCTTCATTTAAAAACTGCCTGTACTCCTTTGACCATTTATCAATTAGGGAATGCCTTGTACTCTTATATTTGACTTAGTTCTTTATAGATTTGAGAAATGAGGACTTTATCAGAAGCACCAGCTGTGGAAATATTTTCCAACTTTCTGCTTTTCTTTATACTTTTGGTTGCATTGGTTTTGTTTGTGAAAAAAACTTTTTAATTTAACATGATCAAAATTATCCATTTTGCATTTCATAATGTTATCTATCTCTTGTTTAGTTACAAATTCTTCCATTCTCCATAGATGTGACAGATAAATCTGACTATTCCTTGCTCTCCTAATTTGCTTATTGTATCACCTTTTATGTGTAACTCATATACCCATTTTGACCTTATCTTGGTATACAGTGCAAGAGATTGGTCTATGCCTAGTTTCTGCCATATTGTTTTCCAGTTTTCCCAGCAATTTTTGTTAGTGAGTTCTTATCCCAGAAGGTAGAATAAAAGTGTTTAACAATATGTCGAACAGCAAATTTACTACTATGTCTTGTATATCTAACCTATTCCACTGATTCACCCCTCCATTTCCTAGCCAGTTTTGATATTGTTTTGATGGCTGGTGCTTTATAATATGGTTTTTGATCTGTTATGGCTAGGCTGACTGCCTTTGCATTTTCTTTTTCATTAATTGTCTTAATATTCTTAACCTTTTGTTCTTCCAGATTAATTCTGTTATTATTTTTTCTAGCTCTATGAAATAATTTTTGGGTAGTTTTGATTGGTATGGCATGGATTAAGAAAATTAATTATGACATATTTGGAATTTTTATAATATTAGCTTGGCCTACCCATAAACAAGTGATATTTTTTCAATTGTTTAGATCTGACTTTAGTTGTGTGAAAAGTGTTCTGTAATTGTGTTCATATAGTTCCTGGATTTGTCTTAGCAAGTAGACTCCCAAATATTTATATGGCCTACAGTTATTTTAAATGGGATTTTTCTTTCTATCTCTTACTACTGGTGATATGTAGAAATGTTGGTAATATATAGAACTGCTGATGATTTACGTGGTTTTATTGTATATCCTATGACTATAAAAGTTGTTAACTATTTCAAATAGTTTTTAAGTTGGTTTCTAGGATTTTCTAAGTTGTACCATCATAACATCTGCAAACTGTGATATTTTTGTTTCCTTATTGCCTATTCTAATTCTTTCGATTTCTTTTTCTTCTCTTATACCTAAAACTAACATTTCTAGCACAATATTGAATAATAGTCATGATAATGGGCATCCTTGTTTCACCCCTGATCTTACTGGGAAAGCTTCTAGCTTATCCCCATAGCAGATAATGCTTTTTAGTGATTTTAGATGGATACTACATATCATTTTAAGGAAAGCTACATTTACTCCTATGCTTCTTAATGTTTTTAATAGGAATGGGTATTGTATTTTGTCAAAGACTTTTTCTGCATCTATTGAGATAATATGATTTCTGTTGATTTTGTTATTGATACATTCAATTATGTTGATAGTTTTCCCAATATTGAACCAGCTCTGCATTCCTGGTATAAATCCCATCTGGTCATAGTGATTTATCCTCACAATACATTGCTGTAATCTCTTTGCCAATATTTTATTTAAGATTTTTGCATCAATATTCATTAGGGAAATAACTCTATAATTTTCTTTCTCTGTTTTGGCCCTTCCTGATTTAAGTAGATAAAAGGAGCTTGGTAGAGCTCCTTCACCTATTTTTCCAAATAGTTTATATAGTATTGGAATTAATTCTTCTTTTAAATGCTTGGTAGGAGTTTTGGGAGCCAAGATGGTAGAGTAAAAGCAGAGACTTACTTGAGCTCACCCCCAAACCCGTCCCAATACATGTGAAAAAAAATGACTTTAAACAAATTCAAGAGCTACAGAACATACAAAATAACAGAATTAAAAATATCTCCAGCCCAAGACATCCTGGAAGGCCAACGGGAAGGGTATATTGCCCTGGGCTGAGAGTAGAGCACAGTCTCATGTGGGCTGTGCTGGTTGTGGATGGGGCCAGAGCAGGCCTCAGGGGACTGAATCACTGGCAGCTGTGTCAGTTTTTAGGCTTCTCAACCCACAAATGCCGAGAACAGCATGGAAGATCTAGGGAAACTCTGTGGGACCTGGGTGAAAGAGGAGCACACACATCCAGTCCAAGGGTGGCAGAGGTGGCTGCAGTTGCTCTGGTGGCAGAACCAGAAGCAGCAAGGGCTGCTTCCAGAGCTCTGGGACCACAGATGGTGGGGGATCCAGCAGATGATACAAAACCCCTGAAGCCTAGGAGAGTACACCCCATCCCCACCTCCACTGGAAGCAGAGTCCTGCCTTTTTTTGTTTTGTTTTGTTTTTTGCTCTTTTTTTGGAGGGCAGTTGGGGTTAAGTGACTTGCCCAAAGTCACACGGCTAGTTTTTGTGTTAAGTGTCTGAGGCCAGATTTGAACTCAGGTCCTCCTAACTCCTGGGCTGGTACAACACCTAGCCACCCCCAGAATCCATGAGAGAGCTAAAAAGTCAAGTATTTGTCTGGGAAGATGAGTAAACAGCATAAAAAAAGTAAGACTATGGAATCTTAATTTGGTGACAAAGAAGATCAAAATATACAGCTAGAAGAAGACAACAAAATCAAAGCTCCTATATCAAAAGCATCCAAGAAAAATATGAATCGGTTGCAAGTCATAGAAGAGCTCAAAAAAAGGATTTTGAAAATGAAGTAAGAGAAGTGGAGGAAAAATTGGGAAGAGAAATGAGAATGATGCAAGAAAATCATGAAAAATGAGTCAATAGCTTGTTAAAGAGGACACCCCCAAAATACTGAAGAAAATAACACCTTAAAAAATAGACTAACCCAAATGACAAAAGAGGTCCAAAAAGCCAATGAGGAAAAGAAATACTTAAAAAGCAAAACTGGTTAAATGGAAAAGGATGTCCAAAAACTAACTGAAGAAAATATTTCCTTCAAAATTAGAATGGAGCAAATGGAAGCTGTTTAATGAGAAATCAAGATATTATAAAACAGAACCAAAAAATGAAAAAATAGAAGACAATGTGAAATATCTCATTGGAAAAAAACACTGACATGGAAAATAGATGCAGGAGATATACTTTAAAAATTATTGGACTACCTAAAAACCATGATCAAAAAAAGAGCCCAGACAGCATCTTTCAAGAAATTATCAAGGAAAATTGCCCTGATATTCTAGAACCAAAGGGTAAAATAGAAATTATAAGAATTCACCAAGTGCCTCTTGAAAGATATCCCAAAAGGAAAACTCCTAGGAATATTGTAGTCAAAATCTAGAGTTCCCAGGTTAAGTAGAAAATATTGCAAGCAGCCAGAAAGAAATAATTTGAGTATTGCAGAAATAAAATCAGGATAACACAAGACCTAGCAGCTTCTACATTAAGGAATTGGAGGACTTGGAATATGTTATTCTGGACATCAGAAGAGCTAGGACTGAACTGAAGGGGGGTGGAGCCAAGATGGCGGAGTAGAAACAGCTCATCCAAGCCACTCTGCCCCCAGATTCCCCCCAAACTATGTAAAAGGGGACTCTGAACAACTTCTGGAGGCCCAGCACCCACAGAATGACACAGAGAAGCTAACCTCCCGCTGAGGACAGCCCAGCAGCCCTGCAGGAAGGACCAGCGAAGCGCTTTGGGAGCTGGCAGCACGCAGAGTGCAGAGCATGGGGAGCCGAGCCGAGCCAAGCAGAGCCCAGGTCCCCCTGAGCCGAGGTTTTAGCCCCAGGGCAGCAGGGCCAGTAGCCAGCTGGAGAGACCCCAGAACACCAGCAGCTGTGGAGATTCCAGAATTATCAACATAGACATGCCTAGGACAAAGTAAGAGGTTATTGCTCTATGGACTTTGGGACCAGTATTTGGGGAATGTGTCGGCTTCCTCCCCTGGGGGCTACAAGCTGCTGAGGAGACACGCCATTTTGTAGTTTTCAGAGGCAGCTCCAGCTCCTGGCCTGCGAACTGTAGGGAGATCCAGAGATCAGTCTTGGGGGGTAATCTTTCTTGCTTTAACCTCCCTGGATCTGGGTTGTGATCTGGGGTGGAAGTTGTGGGTGGGTTTACAGCTTGCCAGAAACGGAAGTTGCCCTCCCACACGTTCGGGACGAAAATTCCCCTATCTGTCAGCAAAGCCATAGTGTGGCAACAAGCACAAAAGTCAAGTAATCAAGTGGCAACATGCCAAGGCAAAGGAAACAGAAAAATGCAACCCTAGACTCCTATTTTGGGGGCATAGAGCAGGAAAAGGACTGTGAGGTCAGAAGTCCTGCTCCAAAAGCCCCAGGGGAAAACATGAGCGGGTTGCAGGCCATAGAGGACCTTAAGAAGGACTTTAAAAATCAAATAAGAGAAGTGGAGGAAAAATTAGAAAGAGAAATGAGAAGGATGCAGGAAAAGTATGAAATGAGGGTCAACAGCCTGACTGAGGAAAACAACACCTTAAAAAATAGACTAACTCAAATGGCAAAGGAGGCCCAAAAGGGCAATGAGGAGAAGAATGCCTTAAAAAGTCGAATTTGCCAGATGGAAAAAGAATCTCAAAAGTTCACTGAGGAGATTCATTCCTTCAGAGTTAGACTGGAGCAAATGGAAGCTAATGACTTTATGAGAAATCAAGATGCTGTTAAGCAGATCCAAACAAATGAAAGATTAGAAGGCAATGTGAAATATCTCATGGGAAAAACCACTGACCTGGAAAATAGATCCAGGAGAGACAATTTAAAAATTATTGGACTACCTGAAAGCCATGATCAAAGAAAGAACCTAGAAATCACCCTTCAAGAAATTCTCAAGGAAAATTGCCCTGATGTTTTAGATCCAGAGGGCAAAATAGAGGTTGAAAGAATCCACAGATCACCTCCTGAAAAAGATCCCAAAAAGAAAACTCCCAGGAATATTATAGCCAGGTTCCAGAATCCCCAGATCAAGGAGAAAATACTACAAGCAGCCAGGAAGAAACAATTTCAATATTGTGGAAACACAATCAGAATAGCCCAGGACCTGGCAGCTTCTACACTGAGGGATTGAAGGGCATGGAATATGATATTCCAGAGGGCAAAAGAACTGAAAATGAACCCAAGGGTCACCTACCCAGCAAAACTGAGTATTTTGTTTCAGGGGAAAATATGGTCATTCAGTGGAATAGAGGGCTTTCAAGCATTCTTGAGGAAAAAACCAGAATTGAATAGAAAATTTGACATCCAGACACAAGAAGCAAGAGATGCCTGAGAAGGTAATCAGGGAAAAGAAATCAAAAGGAACTTATCAAAGTTGAACTATTTACATTCCTATATGGAAAAACAATAACTGTGACTGATGATATCTTTCTCACTATGAAAATAATGGAAGAAGGGTGTGTGGTCATATGAATACATCTGAGAATGTGTGTGTATATGGTTACAGTTATATATGGATAGAGGGCATAGGTTGAATTTGTTGGGAAGGGAGAATACTCAAGGGATGAAATTATGAGGTGAGAGAGGAAAGTGGCAAGAGGAGATGGGGAGAGACAGGGTAGGGTAAACTATCTCATGTAGAAGAAGCAAGGGGAAGTGGTTGCAAGGGAGGGGGAGAATAGGAAGGCAAAAAGGCAAAACTACATTCTCATTGAATTTGGTTCAGGGAGAGAATGACATACATACTAAATGGGATATCTCAACCTACAGCAAAATAGGGGGAAGGGGGATGAGAGGTGGGATGATGGATGGGAGGGCATCCTTGGGGGGAGGGGAGGTTGGAAGTACCCACTATAGAAGAGGGACAGGATCATGTAGGGAATGGACCAGGTGGAGGGTGGGATGAGTGGGAGGAAATTATAAGCAGCCTTGTATACTATATCTATTATGATAATGTTTTGCATAGCTAGACATGTACAACAAATACTGAATTACTTATCTTCCCAGAGGGAAGGAAGGAAATGGATCTGAAATTCGAGGCCTTAATATTAAATGTTTCAAATATATATAAATACTATTATTAAAAAAAAAGAGCTAGGACTAAAACCAAGAATCACTTAGCCAGCAAAACTGAGTATAATACTTCAGGGGGGAAAATGGACATTCAGTGAAATAGAGGACCTTTCAAGCATTCTTACTGAAAAGAACAGAGCTGAATAGAAAATGTGACTTTCAAATACAAGACTCAAGAGAAGCATGAGAAGGTAAACAAGAAAGAGAAATCATAAAGGACTTATTAAAGTTGAACTGTTTACATTCCTACATGGAAATATGATATTTGTAACTCATGAAACCTTCCTCAGTATTAGGGTAGTTGGAGGAAATAGGTAGAAAGATAGATATATTAGATAGATAGATAGATACATACATACATACATACATACATACATACATACATATATACATACATACACAGATAGATAGATAGATAGATAGATAGATAGATAGATAGATAGATGGGACAGGGTGAGTTGAATAGGAAGGGATGATATCTAAAAAATGAAATTAAGGGGTGAGAGAAGAAGATACTGGGAGAGGGAGAAAGGGAGAGATAGAATGGAGTAAATAATCTCACATTAAAGAGGCAAGAAAAAGGTTTCACAATGGAACGGAAGAAGGAAGAGGTGAGAGAAAATGAATAAACCTTACTCTCATCAGATTTTGCTTAAGGAGGGAATAACACACACTCAACTGGGTATCATACCCTACAGGAAAGTAAGGGGGAAAGGAGAAAAGAGGGTGAGTTGATAGAAGGGAGGGCAGATTAGGGGAGGGGGTAGTCAGAAGCAAATACTTTTGAAAAGGGAAAAGGTGAAAGAAGAAAATAGAATAAGTTGGGGGTGGGATAGGATGGAGGGAAATATAATTAGTCAGTCAGAACATGACTATTATGGAAGTGTTTTGCATAACTACACATGTATAACCTATATTGAATTGCTTGGGGTGGGGAGAGAAGAAGGGAGTGATTTTGTAACTCAGAGTTTTAAAAACAAATGTTAAAAATTGTTTTTACATGCAATTGGGAAATAAGATATACAGGCAATGGGGTATAGAAATCTATCTTGCCCTACAAGAAAATAAGGGAGAAGGAGATGGGGGTGGGGCAATAAGACTCAGTGAAGGGGTAATCAGAATTCATGCCAACTTGGGGTGGGGAGAAGGAAGAAAAGTGGAGCTCAAAATCTTGTGGAAATGAATGCTGAAAATTAAAAATTAATTAATTTTTTAAAATAAATGTTTGGTAGAATTTACTTGTATATCCATCTGACCTGAAGATTTTTTTTCTTAGGCAGTTCATTGTCTGCTTCTTCAACTTCTTTTTTTCTAAAATGGGGTTATTTAAGTATTTTATTTCCTCTTCTATTAATCCGGGCAATTTATATTTTTGAAAATTTTATCCATTTCACTTACATTATTAGATTTACAGGCATACAGTTGTGCAAAATTGCTCCTAATAATTGCTTTAATTTCCTCTTCACTGATGGTGAATTCACCCTTTTCATTTTTGATACTGGCAATTTGGTTTTCTTTTTTTAAATCAAATTAACCAAAGGTTTATCTATTTTATTGCCCTACAATAAAACCGGTTTTTTTTTTTCATAAAACCAGTTCCTGGTTTTGTTTATTAGTTCAATAGCTTTCTTATTTTTAATTTTATTAATCTCTCCTTTGATTTTCAGAATTTTTTATTTGATTTTTAATTGTTCTTTCCCAGTTTTTTTAGCTGCATACCCAATTCATTAATCATCTCTTTCTCTGTTTTATTCATGTAAGCATTTAGAGACATAAAATTTCCCCTGAGGCAGCTAGGTGGCACAGTGAACAGAGCATCAGCCTTAGAGTCAGGAGGACCTGAGTTCAAATCCAGCCTCAGACACTTACCATTTACTAGCTGTGTGACCTTGGGCAAGTCACTTAACCCCAAGTGGCCTGCCTTCCCCCCTCCAAAAATAAAAATAAATAAAATAAAATAAATTTCCCTAAGTATTGCTTTGGTTGCATCCCATAAATTTTGGTGAGCTGTCTCATTACTGTAACACTTTTTGATGAAATTATTTATGGTTTTTATGAATTGTTGTTTGACCCACTCATTCTTTAGGATTAGATTATTTAGTTTCCAATTAACTTTTAGTCTATCTTTCCATGGCTTTTTATTACACATACTTTTTATTGTATCATTATCTGAAAAGGATGCATTTAATATTTCTGCCTTTCTGCATTGGATTGGGAAGCTTTTATGCCCTAATACATGAGCAATTTTTGCATAGCTGCCATGTGCCACTGAGAAAAACATATATTCATTTTGATCCCCATTCACTTTCTTCAGAGGTCTATCATATTTAACTTTCTAAAATTCTGTTCACCTCCTTACCTTCTTTCTTGTTTATTTTGTGGTTAGATTCATTTAGTTCTGAGAGGGAGTAGTTGAGGTCCCCCATTAGTTTAGTTTTGCTGTCTACTTCTTCCTGTAACTTACTTAACTTCTCTAAGAATTTGGATGCTACACCACTTGGTGAAATATATTTAGTATTGATATTACTTCATTGTCTATGGTAACTTTTAGCAAGATGTAGTTTCCTTCCCTATCTCTTTTAATTAGATCTATTTTTTGCTTTTGCTTTGTCTGAGATCAGGATTGCTACCCCTGCTTTTTTTACTTCGAATGAAGCATAATATATTCTTCTCCAACCTTCTATCTTTACTCTGTGTGTCTCTCTGCTTCAGATGTGTTTCTTGTAAACAACATATTGTAGGATTCTGGTTTTTAATCCACTCTGTTATCTGCTTCCGTTTTATGGGAGAGTTCATCCCATTACATTCACAGTTATGATTACTAACTTTGTATTTCCCTCTATTCCATTCCCACTGTTTATGCTTTTCTCTCTCTTTCCTTTCAATCTGTCCCTCCTCACCAGTATTTTGCTTCTGACCACCACCTCCCTCAAGCGGCCCTCCCTTCTATCAGCCCCTCCTTTTCACTCCTATTTCTCTATGGGGTAAAGTAAATTGCTATATCTGACTGAGTGTGTCTGTTATTCATCTTTGATTTTATGAGAGGAAGATTCAAATAATGGGCACCCCCTCCCTTCTTTCTCTACTATACTAAGTCTTTTGCACCTTTTCATGAGATATAATTTACCCCATTCTGCCTCCTCTTTCCTCTTCTCCAAGTATGATCCTTTTTCACCCCTTAATTTTTTATATCATCACATCAAAGTCAACTTATATCTACATCCTCTGTCTATGTATATTCCTTCTAATTGCCCTAATATACAGTTCTCAAGAGTTACGAATATCATCTTCCTTATTGAATAATATTTTTTCCTTCTTGTTTAACTTTCTCTGGTTCTCTTGAGCTTTGTATTTGAAGATAAAATTTTCTGTTCAGCTCTGATATTTTCATCAAGAAAGTTTGAAAGTGGTGGCCATGGGGCAGAGTCAAGATGGCAGAGTAGAAACAGCACTTCCTCGGAGCTCCAACCCACACCACTTCAAAATTATGTAAAAGGTGGACTCTGAACGACCTCTGGAGCTCCAGAACCCACAAAATGACACAGGGAAGCTAACCTCCCGTTGAGGACAGCCTAGCAGCCTGGCAGGGAGCTGCCAGTGCAGCACTCTGGGAGCCGAGCCCAGGCCTGCATGAGTTGGAGGTTTTAGCCCCAGGGTGGCCAGACCAACAGCCAGCTGGAGGGACCCCAGAACACCAGCAGCTGTGGCGTTTTCAGAATTACCAACACATAGATGCCTAGGACAAAGTGAGAGGTCAGTGCCCTATGGACTTTGGGACTGGTTGAGAGAATTCATCAGCTTCTAACCCTGGGGGCGAGAAGCCACTGAGGAGCCGGCGCAGCTTGCCGAGTTGCCACGTTTCAGCTTCAGCTCTTGGCCTGCTAACTGTAAGGGGATCTGGCGATCAGTCTGGAGGATAAACGCTCTTGCTTTACCCTTCTTGGATCTGGATTGTGGTCTGGGGTAGAGGTCTTGAGGTGTGTGACCAGCTTGCCAGAGTGTGTGGAAACTTCACAGAGGCCACCCAACTAATACCCCCAGCACCTGAGAAAATCCCAGTGTTTAGGACGGAAGTTCCCCTGGCTGGTGGCAAAGTCCTACTGTGGCAACAAGCCCAAAAGTCAAGTAATTGAGTGGCAACATGCCTAGGCAAAGGAAACAAAATAAACAGAAAATGCAACATTAGACTCCTATTTGGGGGGCAAAGAGGATCAAAGCATGGAATAGGCGGAGGACTGGGAGGTCAGAACTCCTGCACCAGAAGCCCCAAATTAAAATATAAGCTGGTTACAGGCCATAGAGGACCTTAAGAAGCAGATAAGAGAAGTGGGGGAAAATTAGGAAGAGAAATGAGAAAGATGCAAGAAAAGTATGAAATGACAGTCAACAGCCTGACTGAGGAAAGTAACGCCTTAAAAAATAGACTAACGCAAATGGCAAAAGAGGCTCAAAAAGGCAATGAGGAGAAGAATGCCTTAAAAAGCCAAATTTGCCAGATGGAAAAAGAATCTCAAAAGTTCACTGAAGAGAATCATTCCTTCAGAATTAGAATGCAGGAAATGGAAGCTAGTGACTTTATGAGAAATCAAGATGCTATTAAGCAGATCCAAACAAATGAAGGAATAGAAGGCAATGTGAAATATCTCATGGGAAAAACCACTGACATGGAAAATAGATGCAGGAGAGACAATCTAAAAATTATTGGATTACCTGAAACCCATGATCAAAGAAAGAATCTAGAAATCATCCTTCAAGAAATTCTCAAGGAAAATTTTCCTGATGTTTTAGAACCAGAGGGCAAAATAGAGGTTGAAAGAATCCATAGATCACCTCCTGAAAAAGATCCCAAAAAGAAAACTCCTAGGAATATTGTAGCCAGGTTCCAGAATTCCCATATCAAGGAGAGAATATTACAAGTAGCCAGGAAGAAACAATTTCAATATTGTGGAAACACAATCAGGATAACACAGGATCTGGCAGCTTCTACACTGTGGGACTGAAGGGCATGGAATATGATATTCCACAGGTCAATGGACCTGACATTAAAACCAAGAATTACCTACCCAGTAAAACTGAGTATCATGTTTCAGGGGAAAATTTGGTCATTCAGTAGAATAGAGGACTTTCATGCATTCTTGAGGAAAAAAACCAGAGTTGAATAGACAATTTGACATTCAGATACAAGAAGCAAGAGATGCTTGAGAAGGTAAACAGGGAAAAGAAATCACTATGAACTTATCAAAGTTGAACTATTTACATTCCTACAGGGAAAAACAATAACTGTAACTGATGAAACTTTTCTCAGTATGAAAATAGTTGAAGAAGGGTTTATGGGCATATAAATACATATGTGAATGTGTGTGTATATGTTTTCAGGTATGCATAGATAGAGGGCACAGGTCGAATTTAATAGGAA
This sequence comes from Gymnobelideus leadbeateri, assembly GCA_011680675.1. Lineage (NCBI taxonomy): Eukaryota > Metazoa > Chordata > Mammalia > Diprotodontia > Petauridae > Gymnobelideus > Gymnobelideus leadbeateri. The sequence goes on along the minus strand of WOXC01005818.1, from coordinate 87,256 downwards.
AGGATGATACTTAGGTGAGGTCAAGAGGTGAGAGAGTAATGTGGTGAGGGGGAATGGGGAGAGACAATGGGGTGAACTGTATCATGTAGAGGAGGCAGGGGAAGGTGGCTGCAGGAGAGGGGAGGAATAGGAAGGCAAAAAGGCAAAACCTTATTCTCATTGAATTTGGACCAGGGAGAGAATGACATGTATACTAAATAGGATGTCCCACCCTACAGGAGTGTGGGGGGAGAGGGAGATGGGGGATGGTGGTAGAGGGGAGGGTGGGCTGGGGGAAGGGAAGTTGGAAGCAACAACTTTTGAAAAGGGACAGGATCAAGGTGGGGAGTGGACCAGGTGGAAGGTGGGATGGGACTGAGGGAAATATAGTCAGTCTTTTACAATAAATCTACTATGGTAATGTTTTGCATAGCTACACATGCACAGCATATACTGAGTTGCTTATCTTCCTTTTAAAATTAAATATATATATATATACTATGATTAATAAAAAAAGAAAGTTTGAAAGTCCCCTATTTCATCAAATACCCATCTTTTCCCCTGAAAGGTTATGTTTAATTTTGCTGGGTCATTGATTCTTGGTTGTAATCCAAGTTCCTCTGCCTTTTGGAATATCATATTCTAAGACCCCTGATTCTTTCATGTAAAAACTGCTAAGTCTTGTGTAATCCTGACTCATCCTTGACTTCTGTAAAATATGTGACACTGTTTATGTTTATTACACCTTTTTTATGACACCTTATGTTTATGTTTATGACACCTTCTTCTCCTAGACTCTCCTCTCTGGGTTTTTGTAACATGACTCTCTCAGTTCTTCTCCTACCACTATAAATATTCCCTCTCAGTCTTCTTTGCTAGATCACCATCCTGTCCCCAAACTGTTAGTATACCTCAAGGCTCTGTCCTAGTCCATCTTTCCTCACTACACTCTCTTTCTTGGTGATCTAAACTCACATGGGTTTAATTATCTTCTATATACCAATGACCCCCAAATCAATCTATCCTTAATCTTTTTACTAAGCTCCAGTATTGCATCACCAACTGCATATTTCAAAATACATGCCATGTAGGCAACTCAAATATAACATAACCAAAATGGAACTGACTTGTTCTTTTTTCCCAAACATATGCCTCTCATAACTATTTCCATTATAGACAAGGGCACCTCCATCCTTCCAGTCACCTAGGTTTACATTGTCAGTGTCATCCTCAGCTTCTTGCTCTCACTCATCCCACATATCTAAGCAGTTGCCAAATCTTCAGCAACATCTCTCATTTACATCCTCTTCTCTCCAGTCACACAACCACTACCTGAATTCAGGCTCTCATCACCTTTTGCCTGGGCTATTACAATAGCATCCTAATTGGTTTCCCTTCTTTATGTCTTTCCCTACCCCAATCTATCCTCCTTGACAGCTGACAAAATGATTTTCCTAATGCATAGGTCTTATGTTACTCTCCTACTTAATAAATTCCAATGACTCCCTAATACTTCAGCATTTAGCACAGTTCCTGGCACAATAAATTCTTGATGATGTTGATGATAAACTTTTCTGGCATTTAAAGTCCTTTACAACCTGGCCCTGATCTATTTTTCCAGTCTTATTGCACATTACTTCCCTTTCACACACACTCAACTCTCTATACAAATTGTTCTTTGTTCTTTACACATATATATATGGAGACAGAGAGAGAGAGAGAGAGAGAGAGAGAGAGAGAGAGAGAGAGAGAGAGAGAGAGAGAGAGAGTATATATAATCTATATAAATCTAGCCTTCCCTAGCTGGACTGCAAATACTTTGAAGGCAGAAAGTTTGACTTGTGTCTTTATATTCCCTTTGCCTAGCACATAGTTTAATAACTGTTGACTGATTGACTAATGAAAAGTGTCAAAGGTAGGTGAAACCTGGTTCTGGGGCACCAGATAATATAATCCTTACCACACAACTTAGTTACAGCAAAAAGCCCCAAAATAGTAGGAAAGAGGGAGGGAGAAAATATTAAAAATAGAATAATTTAAAAGATTTTATTTGCTTTTTGGAGAGCTTTTGGGGTTAAGTAACTTGCCTAAGGTCACACAGCTAGTTTTGTGTTGTGTCTGAGGCCAGATTTTTAAACTTAGGTCCTCTTGACTCCAGGGCCAGTACTCTATTCACTGTGCCACCTAGCCACCCCCAATTTAAAAGATTTTTTTTAAATTTTTTGTGTTTTTTTTGTTTTTTTTTTTTAAACAAATGCTTTATTAACTTCTGTTTTACATCATTCATTTCCACCAGATTTTGAGTTACAATCATTTTCCCCCCGTTATTCCCCTACCCACCCTCCCAGAATAGCAGTCCCACAAGATATCGCTTCCTCCAATCTGCTCTCCCATACCCCCTTCGACTTTTCCATTAGAGGAAGGTGAATCTTTGTGTCCCAATGCCTGCACATCTTATCTCCCAATTATAAGCAAAAGTATTAATAATAGTATTTATATATATTTGAAACATTTAATCTTAAGACCTCGAATTTCAGATCCATTTCCTTCCTCCCTTGTCACCCATTCCCTCTGGGGAGATAAGTAATTCAGTATATGTTGTACATGTCTAGCTATGCAAAACATTATCATAGTAGATATATTGTACAAGGCTGCTTATAATTCCCTCCCACTCATCCCACCCCCACCTGGTCCATTCCCTATATGATCCTGTCCCTCTTCTATAGTGGGTACTTCCAACCTCCCCTCCCCCCAAGGATGCCCTCCCATCCATCATCCCTCCTCTCATCCCCCTTCCCCCTATTCTGCTGCAGGTTGAGATATCCCATTTAGTATGTATGTCATTCTCTCCCTGAACCAAATTCAATGTGAATGTGGTTTTGCCTTTTTTGCCTTCCTATTCTCCCCCTCCCTTGCAACCACTTCCCCTTGCTTCTTTACATGAGATAGTTTACCCTACCCTGTCTCTCCCTATCTCCTCTTGCCACTTTCCTCTCTCACCTCATAATTTCATCCCTTGAGTATTCTCCCTTCCCAACAAATTCAACCTATGCCCTCTATCCATATATAACTGTAACCATATACACACACATTCACATATGTATTCATATGACCACACACCCTTCTTCCATTATTTTCATAGTGAGAAAGATATCATCAGTCACAGTTATTGCTTTTCCATATAGGAATGTAAATAGTTCAACTTTGATAAGTTCCTTTTGATTTCTTTTCCCTGATTACCTTCTCAGGCATCTCTTGCTTCTTGTGTCTGGATGTCAAATTTTCTATTCAATTCTGGTTTTTTCCTCAAGAATGCTTGAAAGTCCTCTATTCCACTGAATGACCATATTTTCCCCTGAAACAAAATACTCAGTTTTGCTGGGTAGGTGACCCTTGGGTTCATTCCCAGTTCTTTTGCCCTCTGGAATATCATATTCCATGCCCTTCGATCCCTCAGTGTAGAAGCTGCCAGGTCCTGGGCTATTCTGATTGTGTTTCCACAATATTGAAATTGTTTCTTCCTGGCTGCTTGGAGTATTTTCTCCTTGATCTGGGGATTCTGGAACCTGGCTAAAATATTCCTGGGAGTTTTCTTTTTGGGATCTTTTTCAGGAGGTGATCTGTGGATTCTTTCAACCTCTATTTTGCCCTCTGGATCTAAAACATCAGGGCAGTTTTCCTTGAGAATTTCTTGAAGGGTGATTTCTAGGTTCTTTCTTTGATCATGGCTTTCAGGTAGTCCAATAATTTTTAAATTGTCTCTCCTGGATCTATTTTCCAGGTCAGTGGTTTTTCCCATGAGATATTTCACATTGCCTTCTAATCTTTCATTTGTTTGGATCTGCTTAACAGCATCTTGATTTCTCATAAAGTCATTAGCTTCCATTTGCTCCAGTCTAACTCTGAAGGAATGAATCTCCTCAGTGAACTTTTGAGATTCTTTTTCCATCTGGCAAATTCGACTTTTTAAGGCATTCTTCTCCTCATTGCCCTTTTGGGCCTCCTTTGCCATTTGAGTTAGTCTATTTTTTAAGGTGTTGTTTTCCTCAGTCAGGCTGTTGACCCTCATTTCATATTTTTCCTGCATCCTTCTCATTTCTCTTTCCAATTTTTCCTCCACTTCTCTTATTTGATTTTTAAAGTCCTTCTTAAGGTCCTCTATGGCCTGCAACCCGCTCATGTTTCCCCTGGGGCTTTTGGAGCAGGACTTCTGACCTCACAGTCCTTTTCCTGCTCTATGCCCCCAAAATAGGAGTCTAGGGTTGCATTTTTCTGTTTCCTTTGCCTTGGCATGTTGCCACTTAATTGCTTGACTTTTGGGCTTGTTGCCACACTATGGCTTTAAGGCCAGATAGAGGAATTTTCGTCCCGAACGTGTGAGGGGCAACTTCCGTTTCCGGCAAGCTGTAAACCCACCCACAACTTCCACCCTAGATCACAATCCAGATCCAGGGAGGTTAAAGCAAGAGAGATTACCCCCCAAGACTGATCGCTGGATCTCCCTACAATTAATTGCAGGCCGGGAGCTGGAGCTGCCTCTGAAAACTACAAAATGGCATGTCTCCTCAGTGGCTTCTAGCCCCCAGGGGAAGGAGCCGACGCATTCCCCCAAATACAGGTCCCAAAGTCCATAGGACACTAACCTCTTACTTTGTCCTAGGCATGTCTATGTTGATAATTCTGGAGTTGCCACAGCTCCTGGTGTTCTGGGGTTCCTCCAGCCGGCTGCTGGCCCTGCCACCCTGGGGCTAAAACCTCGGCTCAGGCGGACCTGGGCTCCACTTGGCTCCGCTTCCTGCGCTCTGCGCGTTGCGTGCTGCCAGCTCCCAGACCATTGCGCTGGTCCTTCCTGCAGGGCTGCTGGGCTGTCCTCAGCAGGAGGCTAGCTTCTCTGTGTCGTTCTGTGGGTGCTGGGCCTCCAGAAGTTGTTCAGAGTCCCCTTTTACATAGTTTGGGGGGAATCTGGGGGCAGAGTGGCTTGGATGAGCTGTTTCTACTCTGCCATCTTGGCTCCGCCCCCCAATTTAAAAGATTTTAAAGAGGAAAATCCATATCAATAAACAGGGATTAAAATACTGGCACTAATACATAGAATTTTACCTCTCATTTGTGTTCTATAAGATCCCTGTGACATTTCTGAAAGAGTGAATTGGAAAATATGATATTTCTTTTTTTTAATACCCATTTTATAACCACCCTGTACCTCCTTTCTGTCTCCAACCATGTGATAATAAGTACTATCTGGTACCTTCTTGCTTTGCTAATAGGGCAGGAGATGTGAAGCTGAAATTTAGAGGTGACACCATTGTATTTATGGGCAGTTCTGTACCCAGGAAGAGCTGACTGGGTACTCCTATGGGTTTTGTTGTATTATTTAACACCAGCCTTTTCAGAGTGTACAAGTCTGCATAGTTTATACTCCCAACAGAAGAGGAAATAAATGAGGGAATATTTGCAAAAAGCTGAGTTAAGTAAATATTTTATACCCAATAATGGTATGGCTTCTGAATGATGCATGGGCCAGGTTGACAGGAGGTGAAGCACAGGCAGCAGGAATATGTACAAGATGATGAGTGTGCCAGGCACTGGGCACCAGATGGTAATGGTCATAGAATGCTGGGGCTGGGAGGGGACCTTCAAAAGTGATACAATTCCTTCCTCAGTCTCTAAAAAGACAGAGAAGCCCATCTTCACTTGACTTTTAAAATTCCCCAAGAAGATTCCACAAACATTCAATCCAGGCTTTCACCACCTTTGGGCATTTACTGCAGAGGAAGGAGATGATAAAATGACAAAAAATCTAGGCCTTGATTTCTGATGTCATTACAAGAAGAGCAAAACCTTTAGTGAGCATCCAACAAGATTCAGCTAAAACTGCTGTTTAAACTAGCATTTTGAACAAACATTCCATTTACTATTTTGGGTTAAGCCTTACTCCATCTAGACATTTCGTCCCTCTCCATCATTTTTTCTCTCTCTCCATTTTCTTCCTAACTGCATCCCTCCCCCCACAAAATCATGCCTTCCTTGAGGTCAGGGTCCATGCCTTATTCAGCTAGGTACCTAGTAGCCCGAACAGTAGTTTTCTCATAACAGATGCTCAATTAATATGGTGAATCTGATTGAATTAGATTAGAGTGAATTAGACTAAATAGAATTGAATTGAATTTATCTCAGAATCTCTGGACTCAGCAGAGATATTTTCCATCCATCAGCTGAGTGACCATCCAGTCTTCCAAAAGCAGTGAATGTAGCCCAAAACCAAAGAAAGAGGTGTTTTGAGTATAGGTCCCAGCTCTAATACACCTTTACCATGGGGAAAGTTACTTGGCCTTTCTGTGTTAAACTCTCTTTGCTTGTTTGAGATTGCTGGGGTATTAAGGAAAGGACTGGACCAATGAACTAGGAAATTTCTCAGGAAGGCTGAAGGGCTAAATAAACAGAAGTAGTCACTACTGCCACTGCTGTTATTTTTATTCTATTTCACAAGCTAAACTGATGGGGAAAAGCTGTGCCTGATAATACTTCCCAGGAAGAAGACCCTAGAAAACATCTGGGAATAAACATTATAACTATCAAGGTACCTGAATGCCCACAGACAAATTAAAGCCTAATTCTTGCTACCAAACACCTCTGGGACAGAAACCCCCATCTTTTATTACACTGAATCCTAGAAATAAAGGGAGAAGGAGAGGACAGATAGACCTAGGGAAAGTGAAAGGGAGGTGAGAAAGCACTTGGAAGAGAGAGAGTGTGGGTGGAATCCTAGTACTTAGGGAATTAGGCATGGGAACAGGAGCTGAGGGGGCGAAGGGAGTTAAGTGGCTAACAAGTGGGAGGGAGTAAAAACTATCCTTGCTCTATTTGTACTTGGCAGTTTTATTTGTTTGTTGTCATTAGATGACATTCTCTTTGATTCTTTCCTTCCAGAGGAGAAAGTCAGGCAGAAGATCATGTTCTACTGAGGGAGTGAAAAGGTTAGCCAGAGAATTGGGGGGCTCAGGATGAGAATTAATTCTGCAGAGAAACAGTTAAATGATCTCCAAATCACAGAAGAAAAAAAAATAAAACCCAAGAGCAAGTACTGTAGTTTTTCAGGGATAGTTCTGGAATTTTTGTGCTAGAGAGAGAGAGCAGAGTGACTCAACATCATTGGCTATTGTCTATGTTTACTAATGATCCAATTTGATATCACGCCTGCTATTACAGGGGGTACACTATAGAGTAAAAGGAAGGGATTATTCAAAAGCAAGCTATTTCTTGAAATGATAAGTCAAAGCAGTTTCCAATGGAATGCAAGCTTCAAGAGTGGGAAATCTATTTTGGGGATAGGGGTCTTAAGGTCAAATGATGATGCTTCTGTGCTAGCTACAGCAGCACATACCTGTAATCCCAGCTACTGAAAAGACTGAGGCTGGTCAAGATCTCTTGACCTAAGTTCTCAGTTCTAGGTGGATCAGGTGTCCATACTATTTTTAGCATTAACATGGTGAGCCCCTGGGTCCTAGGAGCAGGGGAAGGGAGGGGCATAGGTTACCTAATAAGGGGAAGACTGGCTTGGGGTAGGATTGGGCCCATGTATGGGCAAGATGGGAAGACAAAGTCAGGAAAGAAGAAAGGAAAGAAGGAAGGAAGGAAGAAGGAAAGAAAAAAGGAAGGAAGAGGAAGGAAGGAAAGAAGGAAGGAAGGAAGAAGGAAAGAAAGAAGGAAGAGGAAGGAAGGAAAGAAGGAAAAAGGAAAGAAAGAAGGAAGGAAGGAAGGAAGGAAGGAAGGGAGGGAGGGAGGGAGGAAGGAAGGAAAGAAGGGAGGGAGGAAAGGAGAAAGGACACATCTTACACAAGTATTCTAGCAAAGGTCTAAAAAGTATATTGGATCAAATAATGATCAAGAAATCCAGAGTGAAATTCATCTAGCCCAGGACTGCATAAAAAGACAGACAAACACACAGAGACAGAAGGCTGTGAGCAACAGAAAAGAGACAGCTAGAAAAATCAAAGTGAGCACTGTGCTCTGAAGCCCACAGACCCATACCCAGAGGAAGGAAAATCTGAGCACTCAGACTAGAAGCCCCAAAGGGGTGAAAACCCAGAGCACTTTGACCTCAGACTTGGGATTAAAGCCAAAAGTGCTCAAACAGGGAGGGATGGCATCACTCAGATCAGAACCCCCAGAGGATCCAAAAGTTTACAGAACCATTGATGTGAGAAGCCCCAGAGAACCCTGAAAACCATAGCACTCTAAACCCTGACAACTTGGTTGCGGTGGGGGAGGGTCAAATCTATCAGCACTCTAAGCACAGACACACCAGAAGTGAAAGTCGGAGGCAAGAAAATAAGTAATTTAGGTCAAAACCAAACAGGATACAAAAACTTCATTCAAGAGAACAGGAAGGGGTAAAGCCTGGCTCTGGTTCAAAGTCTCAATTCAGGAACTAAAGATGGAAATATGAATATACAGATAAAGACACCAACCACCATAATAAAAATTATGGATCCAGACATATCCAACAATAAACAGAAAAAGAGGATGACTCCACAAAAATACAAAGCCTCAGAGAGAGAAAAAAATGACTTGGCCCCAAGGTCTACAAGAGTTCCTGAAAGAAATGAAGCAAGAGATGATAACTAAAGTCATAAAAGAAATAAGAAGTCTGGAGGAATAAGTTGGAAAAAGAAATAGGTTAGAACAGAAGGTGATAAACTTTACTCAAATAATGGAATACCTATCATTTAGAATGACCCAAACAGAAGTTAATGACTCTACGAGACAGAACCACAACAATAAAATTTAGAGATCAAAAGATTAAAATGTAAAAGAAAATGCTAGGTATGTATCTACTATGAAAAATGGGAGTGGGGGTGGGGAACAGTTCAAAATGAAATAAGGGTCATAAGACTCCCTAAAAACAAAACCCTGGATACCATATTTCAAAAAATCATAAATCGATACTGCACAGATATATTAGAACCAGAAGGCAAAGTGAAAATAAGAAAGAATCTATCAATCACCTACTGAAAGAAATACCAAAATGAAAAGTACACTAGTCAACAAGTATTTACTACCTGTGCCAGGCACCCTGCTAAGGGCTGAGGATACAAAGAAAGGTAAAAGGCAATTCCAGTTCTTAATGAATTTATAGTATAATAGACTTATTATTGTTATTTGTCCTTTGTTCTTGAAGAGGACTATGACATCATGGAGGTGATATCATGACCTGCAAGTGAACTGGATGTAAGTGAAGAAGGGCTGTGCAAAGTCACCAGCCTCAGTTTCTCCTGTGGAGTCATCTGGGTCCAGGGGCCAGAGGATGATTGAAGATGGCTCCAAATGTGGTAGAAGACCTTGGCCTTTTAAAGCTAAGGTCTTTAGCAGGTCTCAGTTTGAGTGAGGCAATTCCCATTCAGTGATTAAGACTAGGTAAAAAAAGAGGTAAAGAATGGCCTCTCTAACCTAGTTGGAGGGGGGGGGTGGTTTCCTGGCCAAAACAGAAACAATTCCTATTTACATTCATTCTGAGTCAATGGGGACAAACAATGACCAACTGGGCTTTGGCCTAAGATCTATAATTGGCCAATCAGTGAGAGCCAGAATGATTTAGATTTAAGGCATGACTATGCCATAAGAAAGAAATCTATCCTGTAAACCCCAAGATATCTTGTGAAGTTTCCAAAGAGAAGGAAAAAAAGAAAGAAAGGAGAGAAAGAGAGAGAGAAAGGGAAAGAGAGGGAGAGAGAAGAAGAAGAAGAAAAAGGAGGAGGAGGAGGAGGAGGAGGAGGAGGAAAGAAGGAAGGAAGGAAAGCACTGTATTGCCCAACCAGCCAGTTCCAGTTGGGTCCCTATTATGAGGTGCAGGTTCTGGTAGCCCCTTGAGCTCTCCTAGAATCTTCCCAAGTAAGTCATTTGCCTGAGGCCATGGGCACTGCCTAAGTCTTTAGCCCTCCTTTGTCCAGCAATTTCCCACCCTTGATTCCCTTGTTCCACCCTTGAACTGGTTAGCCCTCCTTTGTCTGTCTCTCCAGGTAGCCTCCAGCAACTTCCCACCCTTAATAATTACTGGAGTCTGACCTTATTGGACTCCTGAAGACCCTCCTCTAGACCACCCCTAGATTGCTCCCACAACCTTTCTGTATGTAAGATCCCATCTTTCCTCCATGGGGTGTGAGAGCGCCATAGAATGGCCTAGCACAGACTTACTCTGTGTCAGATGATTCTGGCCCACTTGTCCAATGCAGGCCTAACAGATACCTAGGCTCCTTAAGAGTCTACCCAATATGGCAAACTTTCAATAAACTTTACTTTTCTTTGGCTGAGAGAAGGCTTGAGTTGAATTCATTCAACAGGACTTGGTGTGTTGGTATTTTGGGGTCTCCAAAGCAACCCTAACCCTCTTAATGGGTAACCTCTTCACCTAGTGGGGCAGCTCCTACTACTCACTGGGTGTTGTTTGGCCTTCGTTCTCAAAGAGAACTATGGCTTGGAAGGGATGCCATGATATGCAAGTGAATTGCATTTAAGTGAGGGAAGGTAGTGCAAAGTCACCAGTCTCACTTTCTCCTCCCGGAGCTATCTGGGTCCAGTGGCCAGATACACATCAGGAGGACTGGAGATGGCCCCCTAATGGACTGAAGTTTAGTCAGAATCACATAAGACTAAGCAGCTACAGAAAATGATACTCAAAATGTAAAAGATAAAGAAAAATAAGGCTTAAAGCAAAGAATGACATACTGCAAAACTGAGTATAATCCTACAGGGAGGTGTGAGAAATGATTATTAATAACTAATATTTTGGGGTGTAATGGACAATGGAGGCAAATACAGGACAGCATAGCCAATTAGGATTTGGGAGTGCTTATTTATTAGCTGGCAGCTGTCTCCCAGAAGGGAAGGCTGCCCCGAGCAGTCTGTCCAGCAAGCTTTTATACAGTAAAAAGTGCTTCCTGAAACAAACCGTGGTCTGCAAGGCAACTGTTGTTATGTAGGGATGTAAACTAAGAGGGGGCTACAAGCTAAGGGGCAGATCTTTGTTTAGATTACATCTTAGTTACAAGGCAGGTGCTGGGGGAGGTTTCACAATGGTCATACCTTTATGCTAGGTTCCTGGGGCCCCTTGAGGGGCCTTGTGAGAGGCCTTGTGTAGGAGCTAGCACTATGGGAACCTAACTGCCACTTCAGGGGAGATTCATAGCTCTCCCTCTTCAAAGTCTTGAAAGTTCAATTTTCTTGAAAAGCATTACTGATAAGATTGCACTGACTCTCCACATCCTGGTCAGAAGCCACTTAACCCTTGAAAGGAATTTAATTTAGGGTGGGGAAGGAAGTCCATTATGTTCTACTTAAGCTTGGGTGGAGACAGATTCTTTTGTCTAGATGGCCCAAGGCTGGCAGTGGTCTGGTATTTATTTTGTCTGTCCAAGGATTATGAGGTGACATCAGCCCCCCATTGAAGGGCATATAAACTGTGAGCCCACTACCATGACTATCTTTGGTCTAAGAGAGAAGACCAAATGCCATCCTTTTATTAAAAACCTGCTGGCCTTATTTTCTTTTTTGGAGGGGGGAAGATAGGGCAATTGGGGTTAAGTGACTTGCCCAAGGTCACACTGCTAGTTTTGTGTTAAGTGTCTGAGGCCAGACTTGAACTCAGGTCCTCCTGACTCCAGGGTGGCTGCTCTATTCACTGCACCACCTTGCCACCCCAACTTGCTGGCCTTATTAATAAAATGATTAAATTACCTGGAAACTATGTCTCAAACCTTTTTAAAAGGTCACATAGAAAAATAAACCTTTAATGGAATAGAGGACTTTCAAACATTCCCTATTGGGAAGAGAAAGAAAGAGAGCAAGCAGAATAGAAACTTTGCAAAACACACAAAGTAATATAAATCTAGAAATGTAAATATACTTGAGCAATTGGAAGTGATTATATTATTGTGAAGTGCTTATACATCCTAATTGGGGGTGAAAAGTAAGTGTTTCTTCAGATCCCTAATGTATCCAAGGGCCATAGGAAGAGTTAAAATGAACAAGGTCAGGAAACAGAGGATAAGTCTAAGAGCATTGCATGGTTGTATAAAATAGTGACAGGAATGCTAAAGCTCAGAATGAGCTGACGTTGGCAAAAGAAGCTAAGGACAACAAAGAGGGGAGGAGGGGGATGGAGAATCAAAGAAGGGACGGAACTTTTGCTTGGGATGAATGGGACAGTGATAAGTGAAAACAAAGGAAGGTAGAGCTGCTCAACCCTTATTTTTTTGTGTTTTTCCTAAAAAGGAGGATAACCTTTACAATGGAAATGACAGAGCTAATTACTAGTAGTTGATAACACAAGATAAATGAGACAGTGAAGAGGGTACCCACTAAGAGGGCTAGGGTTGCTCTGGACACCCCAAAATACCAACACTCCAGGTCCTACCCAATGAATTCGACTCAAGTCTTCTCAGCCAAAGAAAAGTAAAGTTTATTAAAAGTTCGCTTGCATTAGACACAGAGTAAGTCTGTGCTAGATTATTCTGTGGCACTCTCACTCTTCCTATGGCGCTCTCACTCCACATGGTATGAGATGGGGTCTTATATACAGAAGGCTGTGGGAGGAATCCAGGGGTGGTCTAGAGGAGGAGTTTGGGGAGGGTCTTCAGGAGGAGTTAATGAGGTCAATGAGTGATTAAGGGTGGGAAGTAGCTGGAAGCTACAGACAATGGTAGGCTAGGCCAGTTCAAGGGTGGGAAATCTAGCAACAGACCTGCCTCATCAAATGGGATTATTTAATCAAGAGTCCAAGGGAGATTCCCAGAGCCTGTACCTCAAGGACTCAAGGAGAGCTAGAGGGGGCTCCCAGAGCCCATACCTCATCCACAGTAAGAGAATACCTAACTGTCCCTGATGAATTCAAGTCATCAGGCTCAGAAGAACTACACCCTTAAGTTATGAAAGAGCTGGCATATGTGATTACTGAGATGGGTAGTAATACTTGGAATATCATAGAAAATAAGAGAAGTACCAAAGGATTTCAGAAAGTACAATGTCCCAATTTTCAGCAGAAGGAAAAAAGGAAGGAGAAAAAGAGGAAGAAGAATAAAAGGAAGGGGAAGGAGAAGTAGAATGACCAGGAGCAGAAGAAACAGAGTCTACAAACCATAGGCCAATGAACTTGATACTGGTTCCTGGAAAAAAATCTATCATACATTATTAAAGAGATATATGATGAATGTATATAGAGAGAATTGGAGATTACAAAGAGACACCATGGTTTCATAAAGAACAGGTCAAGTCAGACTAATCTCATTTCACATTTTGATAAGATTAGTAAATGAGATAAGGCAAATGGGTGGATTTAGTTTACCTGCATATAATCAAAACTTTTGACACAGCATTTCATATTATTATTATGGAGAAGATGAAAAGGCATGGATTAAATAAAATACTATTGCATTTAAAACTACTTGAATAGTCAGACTCAAAAATTAGTTGTTAATGGTTCAATGTAAATGTAGCAGGAGATCTCCAAAAGGACAACCCCCCAGGGATCTGTGCTTGGCCCTGTACTGTTTAGCATTTTTATCAATAGTTGTAAACATGATAGGCCATATTGATAACAAAAACTATAAAAATCACATTAGTATAATGATACCAAAAAAAAAAAAAACCTTGGACAAATCACAATACCCTTTTGCTGTGAATAATACTATAAAACACAGGTCTAAAGAGATCTTTCCTTTTTATTGGCAAATAGGATCTATCCAAAATCAAGAGCCAGAATTATATGAAATGGAGAAATACTTGAGGCCTTTCTAAAAAGATCAGGAATTAAGTGAGGATAAGGATTATCACAAATATTATTTGATATAGTTCTAGAAATGCTATAGAAATAAAACAACAATAAGAAATGAAAGAAATAAACATGAAAGAAGAAAAAACCAAAATTATCACTTTTCAGAAACTATATGATCGTCTACTTAGACAACCCTAAAGATTAAACTGAAAATTAATTGAAAATACCTTTAGTAGGGGGGCGGAGGCAAGATGGCAGAGTAGAAACAGCTCATCCAAGCCACTCTGCCCCCAGATTCCCCCCAAACTATGTAAAAGGGGACTCTGAACAACTTTCTGGAGCCCCAGCACCCACAGAAGTAAACAGAGAAGCTAACCTCCCACTGAGGACAGCCCAGCAGCCCTGCAGGAAGGACCAGCGCAGTGGTCTGGGAGCCGGCAGCTCGCAACCCGCAGAGTGCAGGAAGTGGAGCGGAGCCCAGGTCCCCGTGAGCCGAGGTTTTAGCCCCAGGGTGGCAGGGCCAGCAGCCAGCTGGAGGAACCCCAGAACACCAGCAGCTGTGGCGACTCCAGAATTATCAACATAGACATGCCTAGGACAAAGTAAGAGGTTAGTGTCCTATGGACTTTGGGACTTGTATTTGGGGAAATCGTCAGCTCCCTCCCCTGGGGGCTAGAAGCTGCTGAGGAGACACGCCATTTTGTAGTTTTCAGAGGCAGCTCCGGCTCCCAGCCTGCAATTAATTGTAGGGAGATCCAGCGATCAGTCTTGGGGGGGTAATCGCTCTTGCTTTAACCTCCCTGGATCTGGATTGTGATCTAGGGTGGAAGTCGTGGGTGGGTTTACAGCTTGCCAGAAACGGAAGTTGCCCCCCACATGTTCGGGACGAAAATTCCTCTATCTGGCCTTAAAGCCATAGTGTGGCAACAAGCCCAAAAGTCAAGTAATTAAGTGGCAACATGCCAAGGCAAAGGAAACAGAAAAATGCAACCCTAGACTCCTATTTTGGGGGCATAGAGCAGGAAAAGGACTGTGAGGTCAGAAGTCCTGCTCCAAAAGCCCCAGGGGAAAACATGAGCGGGTTGCAGGCCATAGAGGACCTTAAGAAGGACTTTAAAAATCAAATAAGAGAAGTGGAGGAAAAATTAGAAATAGAAATGAGAAGGATGCAGGAAAAGTATGAAATGAGGGTCAACAGCCTGACTAAGGAAAACAACACCTTAAAAAACAGACTGACTCAAATGGCAAAGGAGGCCCAAAAGGGCATTGAGGAGAAGAATGCCTTAAAAAGTCGAATTTGCCAGATGGAAAAAGAATCTCAAAAGTTCACTGAGGAGATTCATTCCTTCAGAGTTAGACTGGAGCAAATGGAAGCTAATGACTTTATGAGAAATCAAGATGCTGTTAAGCAGATCCAAACAAATGAAAGATTAGAAGGCAATGTGAAATATCTCATGGGAAAAACCACTGACCTGGAAAATAGATCCAGGAGAGATAATTTAAAAATTATTGGACTACCTGAAAGCCATGATCAAAGAAAGAACCTAGAAATCACCCTTCAAGAAATTCTCAAGGAAAATTGCCCTGATGTTTTAGATCCAGAGGGCAAAATAGAGGTTGAAAGAATCCACTGATCACCTCCTGAAAAAGATCCCAAAAAGAAAACTCCCAGGAATATTATAGCCAGGTTCCAGAATCCCCAGATCAAGGAGAAAATACTACAAGCAGCCAGGAAGAAACAATTTCAATATTGTGGAAACACAATCAGAATAGCCCAGGACCTGGCAGCTTCTACACTGAGGGATCGAAGGGCAT
The DNA here is from genome assembly GCA_011680675.1 of Gymnobelideus leadbeateri. Taxonomy (NCBI): domain Eukaryota; kingdom Metazoa; phylum Chordata; class Mammalia; order Diprotodontia; family Petauridae; genus Gymnobelideus; species Gymnobelideus leadbeateri. The sequence continues at coordinate 71,694 of WOXC01005818.1, read as the reverse complement.
GGAATATGATATTCCAGAGGGCAAAAGAGCTGGGAATGAACCCAAGGGTCACCTACCCAGCAAAACTGAGTATTTTGTTTCAGGGGAAAATATGGTCATTCAGTGGAATAGAGGACTTTCAAGCATTCTTGAGGAAAAAACCAGAATTGAATAGAAAATTTGACATCCAGACACAAGAAGGAAGAGATGCCTGAGAAGGTAATCAGGGAAAAGAAATCAAAAGGAACTTATCAAAGTTGAACTATTTACATTCCTATATGGAAAAGCAATAACTGTGACTGATGATATCTTTCTCACTATGAAAATAATGGAAGAAGGGTGTGTGGTCATATGAATACATATGTGAATGTGTGTGTATATGGTTACAGTTATATATGGATAGAGGGCATAGGTTGAATTTGTTGGGAAGGGAGAATACTCAAGGGATGAAATTATGAGGTGAGAGAGGAAAGTGGCAAGAGGAGATGGGGAGAGACAGGGTAGGGTAAACTATCTCATGTAGAAGAAGCAAGGGGAAGTGGTTGCAAGGGAGGGGGAGAATAGGAAGGGGAAAAAAAGGCAAATCCACATTCTCATTGAATTTGGTTCAGGGAGAGAATGACATACATACTAAATGGGATATCTCAACCTGCAGCAGAATAGGGGGAAGGGGGATGAGAGGAGGGATGATGGATTGGGGGGCATCCTTGGGGGGGAGGGGAGGTTGGAAGTACCCACTATAGAAGAGGGACAGGATCATGTAGGGAATGGACCAGGTGGGGGGTGGGATGAGTGGGAGGGAATTATAAGCAGCCTTGTACAATATATCTACTATGATAACGTTTTGCATAGCTAGACATGTACAACATATACTGAATTACTTATCTCCCCAAAGGGAATGGGTGACAAGGGAGGAAGGAAATGGATCTGAAATTCGAGGTCTTAACATTAAATGTTTCAAATATATATAAATACTATTATTAATACTCTTTTGCTTATAATTGGGAGATAAGATGTGCAGGCATTGGGACACAAAGATTCACCCTCCTCTAATGGAAAAGTCGAAGGGGGTATGGGAGAAGGTATGGGAGAGAGCAGATTGGAGGAAGCAATATCTTGTGGGACTGCTATTCTGGGAGGTTGGGTAGGGGAATAACGGGGGGAAAATGATTGTAACTCAAAATCTGGCGGAAATGAGTGATGTAAAACAGAAGTTAATAAAGCATTTGTTTAAAAAAAAAGAAAATACCTTTAGTAAAGTAATAAATCTAAAATAAACCCATATAAATTACCAGCTTTTCTGAATATTGATGTGGTAGAAGGAATATCTACCAATTGGTTCCCTGCCATATAAACTAGAGCCATTCTTTTCCTTAAAAGATATTGAAAATATCCTTGATACTTAAATGCTTTCATAAATTAACGGTTTGGTCCATTGATTAACCCAGCTTCCTGGTGTCGAGAAAGAAAAATCCACAAGAACTTTCAACTATTCCATGAAGCTTGACCTAGGTCAACCTAGCCACACATAGCCAGAGGAGCAGTTCTCACATTAATTAAGGCTATATTCTCACCAAACATCTCTTCTCTCTCTTTCTAGGTAGAGCAATGGCTAGAATGTTGGATTTCAAGTCAAAGAAACCTAAATTTGAATCCTGCCTCTCATATATACTAGTTATGACCTAGTTACTCTGACCATGTGACAACCTCTTTCAACCTCAGTTTCCTTACCTGTAATACGTGGATAATATGGGGCGGCTAGGAGGCGCAGTGAGTAGAGCGTTGGCCCTCAAGTCAGAAGGACCTGAGTTCGGATCCAGCCTCAGACACTTAACACACACAAACAAAAACCTAGCCCTGTGACCTTGGGCAAGTTACTTAACACCAGTTGCCCTCCAAAAAGCAAAAACAAACAAACAAACAAACAAAATGTGGATAATAACAGCACCTACCTGAGTTGTTTTGAGAATCAAACTAGAGAACATATGTAAAGTGCTTTGCAAACTTCGAAGTGCTTTATAAATGCTAGCGATTATTATTACCCTTCTCTGCCATCACTCAGTCATTCTTCTTTTGTTAACTATCAGATCGATATTCTAGTAATGTCTCATTTTGTTCAAATCTTGAAACTGAGGTACCAGATGGCATGGTCAGGCCTGGCCTACTATAATTACTAACAAAATTCAGTAGGAAGAATTAGAAAGAGAAATTAAATTTCAAATAACTAAAGAATGTATAAAATATTATGAAGTCCACCTACCAAGATATACAAAGGAACTGTACAAATAAAATTACAGTATTCTTTTTTTTTTTTAATTTAAAGAGTGGATTTTATTACCAAGGAACACTGCGGGACTGTTGGGGTACATGGTCACCCAAATCAGACAGCACCTTTGCACAGTCAGTGTGCCTGTTTTATAGAGGTTCCATAGCCAGGTTATGTAAGCTGAAATTACAGTGATGTAAGCTGAAACTCCAATGATTGGTCAGTGTACACTTGAAACTACAATTAGTGATTGGTCAGTATACATTTGAATTTCCTGCCTGCTCCAAACCCTAGGCTGGGACTCCAGCCCACAGATTAATCAAAGGTAAGCAAGGGGTGGGGGTTCTGCCTGTTTACAGATTAAGCAAGGTGGAGTTCTCTGTTTTACAAATCAAGGAAAGGGTGAGTGGATTTGTGTCTGACATTCAGGAAGGGCAAAGTGACAAATCAATGGGGGAAGGGCAGAGTGGAGCTGGGTCCAACATTCCCTACTCTTTCTTGTATGTCAAACCTTTGACATAGCTGGGGTCACATCTAGGGGTCACATCTAGATTACCCAATTCTGTTCCTAAAGGATGGAGGGGGGTCCCTGATAATTAACATTAATGGAGTTAACACTGGATTTGACAAATTGTAGAAAACAATTAATGAGAAAGGTTCCTAACAATCAGGGCTAAGATCAGGAGGAGAGGCTAATACCAATACTAATACCAAGGCTGATATCAATTTAGTGAGTTAGGGGGATGTTCCAGGGGAACAGGGACTGATACCCATTCTCAGAATTTTCCAGCTCCCTCTGTCCATTAGCAATATTCTGGCTTACCAACTTCAGACTCTCCCTCACCACTCCAGAGTTGTTTGCACAGAAGCAACAAGCCTCACCAAGGACTGCACACAGGCCACCCCGTTTAAGAAGGTCAAGGCCTCTGCGGTTCTGAAGAACCACCTCTGCCACAGAGTCCACCTGTCTTTCCAGGGCTGAGATGAACTGCTCTATGTGGGAGAGGTCAATATTTACCTGTGTACTTAAGGCCTGATAGTTGGCCTCCCCCTTAATCAAGGCTGCCATCCCAGTCACTGCAGAACGCACAAGGCCCAAGCCCACTGAGATAGGAATGAGGAGTGGTACTGCCTGCCTTAGGTGGTGGCTCAGTTGCCCTTCTGGGAAAAGTAATGCCAACCTTGTTCACCTGGGAGAAGGGTGACTCGGGGAATTATGGCCACTAGGATACACAGGGAGCCCTCAGTGTGTTGTTGTCTGAGGAACACTGTAGCAGAGACATACTGGGTAAGGCCATTGTGGCATGCCCACCAGACTCCTAGAGGGTCAGGGAAGTAGTCTGAGCTAGAGGCCTGAATCATGTGGGTTTTTCCACAAATTGAACTGTACTGAGAGCTGGATAAAGGGGTGCTGGATGATATGAGGCAGAAATCTGTTCCCTGTACATCCCCAGGGAGAGCCTTGGGTGGTCCCACTCACAATTCTCTGTTGGAAATAGGGGTGACTGAGGCATTTAGTGCCACTCCTACATAGGAAGGAGGCTGGGGTTCAACACAAATCCAAAAATCTTTTCCCAACATGTGGTTAGAGCTGTTAAGTGGTTTATGAACAGCTGACAGAAGGGTAATTAAAGGGACCTGATAATTTTGAGATTCCTGAATCTTTGAAGATGAGGGGGGCATATGACCTGACAGGCGCCCACATGGTGACAGCTGGTATTGTGGTTTGGATATCGGGGTTCCCTATTGGGGCAGGGATAGCTAGGCAAGGGGATGACAATGGGGAAGGGGCACAGGAGGTTTCTTGGCTATAGTCAGCACTAAGGTCTTTCCCACCTTTGCTCCCTCCTCCCCTTCAGGGACTATGATTCCCAGGACTTGAGACAACGGGGTTCCCCAGGCGGTGATTGTATGGATTCAGGACAATGGGTCTAATCCCTCACTACTGCCTGCCTAGTCGCACAGTGAGGCACCAGGACTAGGAGAGGGGAGGTGGTAAGCTGTGACACAAGCACAGGTGCACGGACATCCTGTATCTGAACAGAGTAGGTAACCTGCATCTACTGGTGGGCCCCCAAATAGTCCAGTTCTGGGGAACAGGGAGTTGAGGGGTAGCTGTGTGCTCCAGTTCTGGAAAAGTCCAGGATTGTCCATTTCCTGTGGTTAACACCCAGGTATAGCTTGGTCTGGGGGCATGGAGATTGTGGGGGACCGCGCAAGGAGGTAAAAGGGGAATCAGGGAGAGGATCGGATAGTCTTAACTTTAGGGGGTGCTCATGGACTTCTGTTTTCCATTCTGAGATGACAGCAGGCTTCACTCTGGTGCAATGGAGTCATGTGGGAATAGAGTCCACTTTGACAGCAGTAGGTGTAGTGGGGATCATGACGTGTGGTCCCTTCCATCTCAGCTCCAGACCATGAATTTCTTTTTACCAGCACAGAATCCCCAGATTGAAACAGGTAAACTGAGTTGGAACTCGGGATCAGGATCAGGAGAGCTGAGGGAAGGAGTTTTTTTCTGAATCTCCTGCAGACCCTGAAGGAACTTGATGAGGGAAGAGTTAGTGATTTCAGCTTTTAGGTCTTCCCGGATTAGAGGAAGAATGGGTGGTGGTCTTCCAACTATATGTTAGGGAATGGTCTGGACTTTCTCAGCCTTGAGTTCTGAGCTCTGAGAAAATGTCAGATGCCGGCTGCTCAAGGATGTCAAAGCTGAGAATCCAAGGACCTGACCCAGTTCTCATGGGGAAGCCAAACCTTATCTGTTGTGTTCAGCTTTTCATAAATAGACTTTAAAACAATTTGAATTAACCTGGTGTTAAAAATGTTATCTTACTTTTCTCTCAACTAAAGTATCTCTGATTAAAATAAATATCAGGCACCCAAGTACCCCATCGTTCCAAGCACCTGATCATTCCCCCCTTAAACAGCTGGGACCCAAAATCATTTGGGTAGATCTGTCTGTGTTTCATAGGGAGCTGGGTACACAGATTATATATACAGTATATAACAGTGAATACAGATTCACTCAGGAAGAGATAACTCATAAATTGAATCCTTAACATACATTCAGTTACAAATGTTAACTTTTGCTTAGAGCATGAAACGACTACAAATTCAGATCAAAACAGCCGGATCTCTTCTGTTTTTACAATCTCATTAAACCTTGAAGAAAGTTAGTTGAAAACTTAAAATGATCTTAAGCAGTTTGCATAACTTTCTGCACATGATCTAATTCTAGATGAGAAATAACATTAGATTTTCAACTAAGCTGACAAAAAAAACCTCACAAATGTAGAGATTACATTCTTAGGGGTGTGTCAGATCAGATCTCGAAGCCTGGGCCTGATCAATAACCTGAGGACAATCAGAGACAGCTGGGGAGAAAAAGGCCAGTGGGTCTCCACTGAATGAGGGCCTCGGCAGCAATGGCCTGGAGGCAAAGGGCCCTCCAGCAGCCACAGAATCCAGGGGCCCAGGATTTTTTGATTAACTGTAATAGTATTCCTACTTCAAAAATGTTTCTTAAGTTCACTTAGCTAAATAGACTTTTAGATACACAATATAGTCTCAGAAAGATGGCAACAAATTAACAATGAGTATCAAATGACATCAAATGACTTATCAATTAACATCAATTGACCTTATCAATTCTGGCAGGGATTCAAAGTTAGATACCAACATATGCCAGTCATACAATTCTGATTACAAGTATTTCACAAATGCTACTAATTTTCCTTTTACAAATTCAAGGAACAAGTCAAGCTGAGATAGCAAAAAGCTTGTTTGTTTTTTTAAGCAATCTCAATATCCTATTTCCAATTTCTAAAAGATTTAATTCTTAGTTAATTTGACCAGGACTTGTAAATTGTAAATTTTCCAAATCAAAATTTCAAAATATTGCAACAACAGGGAGAATTTTGGTGAACCTTTTGAAAGTGAGCTTTGAATTTGCCAATCTCAAAGCTCCACATTTAATTGGCTTTAATTGGTCAGGCAGGAGAGATTTTTTAAATTTGACAAAGAGGGGCCCACCTCCCTACCTGCCACAATGCTCACAAGGAGGACTCTGCAGGGCCTTCACCTTCTCCTGCCTGAGCCAGCAGAAGCTCAGGGTGGAGGTCGGTCAGACCAGCCCTTAGTCTGACACGGGAACCAGGCTGGCCTGCCCCTCCCCCCCAGCCAAGGCCATGAGCCATGTGGCCGGCCAAGCCAGGCTCAATAGGGCCAATTAGGATGGGTCAATGGATTTCCTGAGGGGATGGCTGACTCAGAAGAGGGTTCTTCTGGAAAATAAGATATCATCTTCTGTAGCGGCAAGCACCCCAATATCCCCAGGGTAGCTGCCAACACAGGTTCTTAGATCTGCTTTTGTAAAGGAAAGCAACTCAAAATGGGTTAACAAGCTTACTTTAATCAAACAAACATACATTACCTAGTTCAGGGGAAAAAAGGTCAGCACCCCAAACTTCAGAGTTACAGAACTTACAGATCAAACAGACAGGCTTCCAAACTGTCCAACCATTATATCAATACCAAATCACAGTTACCAGAGAGGGAAGCATCAACATCTGGGTTTTCAAAGCCGGGGGGCTCTCAACAACGGCTTCCCAGAGTCTCATCTGGTCAAATCACACAACACTTCTCAAAGTGAGCCCCAAAGCAAAGCCCCTCATCAGAGTTTATATAGCCTTCTCCTGGCTCAAAGAATGTAACCACCCTTTTGATTCACTGCCCAATCACACAGCATCAAGGTGTGGTCATTCCTGAAAACCAAGCCTCCCACCACAGGCTCCATGTGAGCACATTCAGCCTATTAGGAGGCAGAGCATATTTTCAAATCCAGGAAGGTTTTCAGTCTCTTAAAGCCAATCAAAGGGCCTAGGGGCAGGGAAGATCTTTTAAATCTGCATTTCCATTACATTCGGCCCCAAGATCTTTCATGCCCATAGCATACACAATTTACATTTGAATTAGCACTAAACATCTCTTAGGTCTTATTTTCAGGTACATGTAAAGTTACCAAAGTGGCCACTGGGCCTTAAACACAAAATACAAAGCATTATCACATCAATTCACAAAATACAAAGCATTATCACATAAAGTTCTCTTGGGAGGAGGGGGATGTCCTTCCCATAACACTGCTCCAGCCCCTGCTTCCAAATCCAGAGAGGGAGCTGGGCAACAAAACCAATGTGGGGTCCTTGGGGTGCATGGCACTTCACCCCACCCATCATAGTTACAAGTCCATCCTCCCCCTGGGTCCCAAACTGTGGGATGCAACCAGGAAACACATTCAGTGCCCCTGCTTTGCCACACAGTCCTTATCTTGTCCTGTGGCTGAACTCCAAACTCCTGGGTTCCTTCTCCTCCAGCAGAAGGCAGCAGCTCCAGGCTTTTCCACAGGTCTCCATGCAGGCAGCTCACCATTCCTGCTTTCAGCTCAGTGAAGTCAGCATGCAGGTCTTTCTCTCCTGCTCCATGGCTCCACAGAATCACAGCTACCACAACTGGGAAACAAACAATTATCCCAGCCCCCATACTTTCCTTTTACTCAGCAGATCCCATCCTCGTCGCCATTTGTAGCAGCAAGCACCCCAATATCCCCAGGGTAGCTGCCAATATAGGTTCTTAGATCTGCTTTTCAAAGGAAAGCAACTCAAAATGGGTTAACAAGCTTACTTTAATCAAACAAACACACATTACCTAGTTCAGGGGAAAAAGGTCAGCACCCCAAACTTCAGAGTTACAGAACTTACAGATCAAACAGACAGGCTTCCAAACTGTCCAAACATTATATCAATATCAAATCACAGTTACCAGAGAGGGAAGCATCAACATCTGGGTTTTCAAAGCCGGGGGGCTCTCAACAACGGCTTCCCAGAGTCTCATCTGGTCAAATCACACAACACTTCTCAAAGTGAGCCCCAAAGCAAAGCCTCTCCTAAGGGTTTATATAGCCTTCTCCTGGCTCAGAGAATGTAACAACCTTCTGGACCCGCTGCCCAATCACAAAGTATCAAGGTGTGGGCTTTCCAGAAAAACAAGCCTCCCACCCCAGGCTCCAGGTGCACTTAAGCTAGGGGCAGGGAAGATCTTTAAATTTGCATTTCCATTACATCTTCCCAGTGGAAATCAGAAAAGCTCCCTTGAAGGTGCTCTTCTGATGGCCACTCAAATACCTACTTTTCAGGAATAGAAACTTTAAAACGAGACTTTAAACAACTGAGCTCAGGACAAAACTTTACGAACACTCGAACATGTTACAATCCTTATCCACTTGATTGCTGCAGATTCTGAACAGGAAGCAAATGGGTTCAAGTGAATAGGACACAGATAACAAGACAAACAAAGGTCCATATCCCCACTTGTTTGCTTCCCGCAGATTCTGAACAGGAAGCAAATGGGCTCAAGTGAGCGTAGGACAGACAAACAAACACATAACCAGACCAGATACGGGCAAGAGGGTCGACCTCTCAAGCCCTTCCCGGGAAGAGGTGCCCTATGGGGGCACTATAAGCCTCGTCAGGCTCTCTTTCCCTCCAGACATTTACCGGCAGATTTAACCAGACATACCGCGAAGATATTTAACCAGACAATTACCGGTATATTTAACCAGACACACCACGAAGGTATTTAACCAGACAATTACCGGTATATTTAACCAGACATACCACGAACAACATTTAACTTACCCCCCAAACTGGAGGTCCTGGATCCACGAAAAGCCGAATGAGGAGCAAGTTGGAGTCAGGAGGCAGGCACAATCTTCCCTCCTCGAGACCTGGGGCCCTGGAATGTCATCAGGGGCTAGCCCCCCTAGGGCTCGGGGTGAGCAGATGCCTACCTCCGGAGGCTGAGAGCTCTTCTTATTTGGGGATCTTTGGGGTGACATGGAACACCCCAAATGTCACTGGGGCCTTCAAATGTTGTACCTTAATAAAAGCGAGACACAAGATCCCCAAGGTTAAATTTAAAGAGTGGATTTTATTACCGAGGAACACCGTGGGACTGTCGGGGTACATGGTCACCCAAATCAGACAGACTACAGTATTCTTTATAGAAATATGAACCTAATTAATTGGAGAGATTAATTACTCAGTTAGTCAGTACCAACATAATAAAATAAAAATTAATGAATTTACTTCTTCATAGGATCATAGATTTAAATCTGGAGATCTTAGAAGGCATTGACTCCAACACTTTCATTTTACCGATGAAGAAACTGAGCCAGAGTGGTTAAGGGACTTCCTTATGGTTACACAACTAATTATGTGAATCCAGATCTTCTTCCCTGAAAAGCCAACGTCATTATGCCAAGCTGCCACTTAGCAATTCCATACCAATTAAACTACAAAGGGCTCATATTTCAGAGCTAGAAAAAAAAAATAACAAAATTTATCTGTGAAAACAATGATCAAGAATCTCAAGGAAAATAATGAAAAAAAGTTGGAAAGAAGGCTGTCTAGCTATACCAGATCTCAAACTATACTACAAAGCAGTAACATAAAAACTATTTGGTACTAACTGAAAAAATAGAAAAGTCAGTGAGTATAAAAAATTAAGTGTATAAGAAATAGAATAGCATAGGGTTCAATGAACTCCAAAACCCCAACTACTAGGTTAAGAATCTACTACTGAACAAAGCCTGCTAGGAAAAACTGGAAGGCAACGTAGAAGAAATTAAGGTTAGACCAACATCTCATACCATTAAAGGATACACGACCTTAGTATAAAAGCAGCAGATTTAGAAAGGGGATACCTTTCATAACTATGAATAGAAAAAGAATTATTGACAACCAAGAGATAGAGGGAATCATAGGAGATAATATGGACAATTCTGAATACATATAAATGAAAAGCTTCTGTACAAGTGTAGCACGTGTATCCCTCATTATGGTCTATTCTCTTACATTCACACTCACAGTTTGGGCGGGTCCTGAGAGGGTCAAATACCCTTGGGTTCTTGGGGTAGTTATGTATGTGGCTCGTCCTACTACTTTAAGCAATGCTGTAATAAGAACAGTAGGAACAAAACATTCCCCCACCACAACCATAAACCTAGCGCTCACTCTCCTAAAAACATACACACATCATCCATGAGTAGAGTGGCCTCAAACTTAGAGTACAATGACAATAAAGCACATGTTTAGGATCCCAAACTCTCTTCTTAGTGTGTCTGTATCCATACACATTATAACAAACAGGACTCGCTATTTTGTTATACAAATATTTCCTGCAACCTGATTTTTTTGTCAACCACAAAGAAATCAGTTAACTAACTCTCTCTCTCTCTCTCTCTCTCTCTCTCTCTCTCTCTCTCAGAGAAAGAATCTAACCCATGTCTTAATGTTAGGAACTTTCCTAACTAGGGGCTCAGAATAATTGTACTGAACTCATAACTTTCTCTCCAAAACTCCCTAAAGCTTCAAGAGGGGGAATCACAGAGGCCTTAAGGTCACTATGATGCTCTAAGGCTTAAAATGAGCTATTTATTATAACAGGGTGGTATATTTGCATATGGAGATTTTCATGGGATTTTTTTTTTGTATTTGTCAAATTTAGGGTAACAAAAAAATTTAAGAGGTTAAATTAAAATACCTTGTTTATACTCTGATGATCCCAGATGTCCAGAAATGCACTGCATTCCCAGGAAAAATGAGTTTACCTCCTATCTTTTAAAAAGCTGTCTAAGGCAGGACATTCCACATCCTCTCTCAGGAGTTTTCTCTTCCTCCCATCCTTGCATCTGAATTAAGTTTCAACCTCCCAGAACCAGAAATATAGGGAGCTCCAGATCTGAGAAACAGTTGCATAAATAAACCATCTTCCTATCTCCTGAGCAGAGAAATTGAGCTTTGAAATGTAGCCAATGGGAGCAATGGAAGGAGAACAGAGGTTTTGGCACAAGTCATGGCAGAGGAAACAGTAAAATGCCATTAAGCATAATAAGAAATATACTTAATCAATGCATTCTGTTGTTGAGAATCAATGGCAGACAGAGCCATTAACTACAAAAGCTGAGAAAGCATCAAAGGCTTTGATGGAGAGATCAATATAAGGGTTAACCAGAGCAGACAGGAAAGAAGGACCTAGGGCAAAGAAGAAGTCATTGGCTAGCAAGTGATATTTAAACACTAGTCAGTTGTCAGAGACTTGGTTTCAATTAGAAGCTCAGCTTCTATCTTCTTCCTTGCCCCACATGCCAGTTTATAAGCATTTATTAAGCACTTACTATGTGCCAGCCACTGTACTAATTATTAGTAATAAACTAGGGATCTACCCCCCCCACCAAATCCCCAAGTAATTGGCCACTATTCATATCCAAGTCAAACTGGCCTAACAGCCATTTCTCAGAAATGACAGTCCATCTCCTACTTCTTGTTCTTTGGAATTCCTAGTTTCTTTCAAGGTTAAACTCGAGTGCCACCCTCTCCACAATATCTTTCTTTTTCTTTTTTTCTTTTTGGAGGGAGGAAAGCCAGGCAATAAGGTTTAAGTGATTTGCCCAGGGTCACACAGCTAGTAAGTGTGTCAAGTGTCTGACGCCAAATTTGAACTCAGGTCCTCCTGACTCCAGGGACAGTACTCTATTCACTGCGCCGCCTAGCGGCCCCTACAATATCTTTCTTTATCCCCTAGTCCTTACCATTCTCGTTGTAATTGTACTTTATATAACTGTGCAGATGCAATTATTTGTAATTTGTATTACTTTGGAATCACTTTACGTTATTTTGTATTTACATATCTACGTATATGTGGCATTCCCCACCCCTAGAAGAACAAAAACTCTTCAAGGAGTCCTACCACTGCCTAGCTGTTTCATCTTTCTTCTGCATGACCTAGTGGATAAAATGCTAGACATAAAGCCAGGAAGACATGAGGCTAGGACTTAACCAATCCTGCCTAGGACCTACCTCATAGAGCTTTCTTGATGATGAAATGTGAGAATGCTTCTAACATTATTTGCAACCTTAAACTACTACATAAATGTAACATGTTATCATTACCTTAATTATGTGTTTGTATGTGTAATTTTTCCCAACTAGACTACAAGCTTCGTTAGGGTACAAACTAGGTCTTATTTAAACTTTGCACACAGTAAGCAGTTAATACTTTTAAAATTGAAATCACAACCTCCCAGGGCCTTGGATACTTCATCTGTAATATTAGACATTTAGACTAGATACCTAAAAACCTTTCTAGCTTTGAAAGCCTATGAGATTTATGGATGGTTGCATGTGTGTATTTATAAGTATAGCTGTGATATTTGCTCATGTGCCCTACACTCAGTAGATGGTGCTCCACAAAATGTTGGTTGCTGATTATAGCACATAAATCATTCTGCACAAGAGTGTGTGTGTGTGTGTGTGTGTGTGTGTGTGTGTGTGTGTGTGTGTTCTGTGGGAGGAAGATGCGAGGAAGGAAAGAAGAAAAGGAAAGAGAATGAGAAAGAAACAGAGAGAGAGAAAAGTCAGAGAGAAACAGAGAAACAGAAAGACAGACATTGGAGATAGTGACAGAAATAGAGGAAGAAATAGGATTTGGCCCTGGAAGCATGAAAGAAGGGAGAAGCTATGGGAAAAGGGGGAAATGGCTTCCAGAGGTCAGGACTGAGTGCTGACTTTACCTCACATTTGGTTTTATTTTCTAAGAACAAAGAAGCCTCCCAGACTGACAGATAGCATAATGTGGATTTGGCATCAAAAGATCTGAGTGCAAATCCTAATTCTGTGTAAAGACAAACAATTATAATGTGTGTGACCTTGGGCACTTGACCTCTCTGGTCTGTTTCCTCATCTATGAAATGAGGGTGCCTAACACAATGAACTCTAAGGTTCTCTCCAGTTCTAAATCTATGATCCGCTAACTCTATGATCCTATAAATGAGGGTTTCCATTTCCATTTCAGAGCATATGGTCTCTGCTGGGGAAATGTATTTGGCTGTGTTTCCAATGGCTGGCTGGCAAAGAGGACAGGAAACTTGGGCATATCCAAAAAAGAAAAAAAAAACCCAACCCCAAGGTGAAGAGGAATAAAGAGACCTCTCAGAGCTATTTGTCTCCTTTTTCCAACACAGACCCCATTAGATGCTCAAGATCCCTTCTAGTTAATAAACTCTTGAAGGGCAGAAACTATGTCTTGTGCATTTGTCTCACCTAACACCTTAGAGCCTTCAGACCTGCTCACTAGATTGAATTGGATTCCCAGCTCTTGATTTTTGATCAATCACCATCTTGTCCTACCTCTATCAATGCTTCTACCTGACCTAACAAAAATCACCATTCTAGTTATTCCTAATAAACAAACTCAGCAAAGGGGCTCTAAGCTGAAAGATGCCTAAAGATCTACCTCTTCCTTTTTTCTCCTCCCACTATCATCATCACCTTCTTCTTTCCTATCCCTTCTAGAAGCCTGAACTCCATTCACTCTAGATTTTCCAGCTTCACTCTAATTTATCTGTCTCAAGGTGGGAATATAGCATATGACCTCTTCTAGGCACCACCATCTAAACTAAGGAGTAGTAAGTAAAAATTGGAGCCCTGAATGACCAAAAGTCAAAGCAATGCCCAAGGGAATCAGAGAAAAATAAAGGGAAAAAGTGATCCATGATAGAGATGGGAGCCTGCTACAAACAACTGCCTAGTGGAACCACCCAAAAGTACCACTCCCATAGGCTGCCACAACTAATTCTAAGCATAGAGTACATTAACACAAGGAAAGTGGGAAGTGTAGTCGAGGGAGAGGAGAGTGATGACATTTGGAAGAAGTAAAGTGGGAAGGAGGAACTCTATATGCTATTGGTTTTTTCTTTTCTTTTCTTTCTTAAAAACATTAAATGAGAAAGCTACCAAAAACACTAGTCTGAAGAATAAACTTGAAAAGGGGACATATATATATCATTAAAATGCAAATGAACCAGCAAGTGGCCACAGTTAGATGTTAAAATATAACTCCATTTCTCAGGGAAGAGTACTCCACATCTCAACAATCTCATTCTCAGGTGAGTCCCAGAAACTGACAATAGAAGTAAATCCTAGTATAGGCAGAGGCAAAGATGGCCAAAGTAGGGACAGGAGCATTTTCGTTACAAGGCTTGAGTACTGACTTGAACCTGGCCCCTCCCCATCTCTTCCTTCTACCCCCTCTCTCTACAATCTAGTCCTCCTTTCTTCCCTAAAGACAGTCTTACACACATAAACCTGAGAAGCTGTGGAGAGGACATAAGAACAGAAGTCAGCACCAAGGCTAGAGAGATGGTGGATATCAATCAGAGCCTAAGAAGGTTATGTCCCTTTCTTGCTTCTAACACTTCCAACAAGAGCAGGTCTTCATCACCTGATGCCTGGAATATTGCAATGGTCTATTGGCTGGTTTCCCTGCTTCAAGTCTCTTTCCACTCCTATAGTAAGCTGTCAAATTGATCTTCCTAAAGCACGTTTGATCATGTCACCCACCTATTCAATCAACTAGTGGCTCCAGAATCAAATATAAAATTCTCTGTTTGGCTTTTAAAGTCCTTCATAACCTGGCTCCTTCCAGCTTTTAGTCCTCTTATACCTTATTTCGTTTTTCTCCCCTTCCTCTCTCATGTACTCTGGTCTTTTTGCTGTTGCTTGCACACAATATTCCATCTACTGACTCTGAGCATATTCACTGACTGGCCCCTTATTCTTGAAATTCTTTTTCCCCTCATCTCCATCTGCTGACTTCTTTCACATTCCAGCTAAAACTTCACCTTCTGCAAGAAACCTTTCCCAGTTGTCCTTAATCCTAGTGCCATCATTCTGAGGTTATCTCCAATTCACCCTGTCATATTTTATTTTATCTTGTTTGCACATAGTTACATGTTGTCTCTTGTATCAGACCCTGGGCTTCTTGAACACAAAAAAAGTTTTTTTTTACTCTTCTTTGTATCCCCAAAGCTTGGCACAGTGCTTGGCAGCAGTAGAAGCTCAATAAAGGTTTGTTGACATGATTTGATTTTTTTAAATATACATATCTAAATAAATGTAAACTAACCAAGAATCAATCAATAGGCACATATTAAACTTCTACTACATAAAAGGCTGTTGTTGTTTGTGCTTCATTCTCGAAGAGGCCCATGACATAAGGAAGATAATGCCATGGCTTGCCAGTGAATTGGATTTAAG
Organism: Gymnobelideus leadbeateri; assembly: GCA_011680675.1. NCBI lineage: Eukaryota > Metazoa > Chordata > Mammalia > Diprotodontia > Petauridae > Gymnobelideus > Gymnobelideus leadbeateri. Next base: position 56,295 of record WOXC01005818.1, on the reverse strand, counting down.
AGAGGGGGGTATGTGCAAAGCCACCAGCCTCACTTTCTCTCCAGAGCCAATTGCGTTCTGGTTCAACCTTGGTCATTCTGACTGCCCACCACTGGTTTCATTTTTTGCTCTTTCCGTTTCCGTTGTTACAGTCATTGCATGGATTCTTTGTCTGGTTTACTTACTTCACTCTGCATCACCTCACATTACCCTCCTATACTCAGGATTCTTTCTGTCTATCGTTTTTATGGTGCAGTCATATTCCATTATATTCATGTACCACAATTTGTCTAGCCAGGGTATCAAACTGGAAGCCCACAGAATTCACCAGTGCTGCTGGAATCAGATCAAAATAAAATTGGGAAACATTTAACAAAATAGATAAAAAGATAGCATAACACAGATAATGTTAAGTTTTGGTTTTCTAAGCCCATATGTGGCCTGCAAGGATACATTTCTACTTGAGCCTGACACCACTGGTCTAACCCATGGGTTACCAAAGTATTGACTGGGTATTCCTGAGGGTTCCTAAGACCCTTTCAGAGGGCCTACATGGTCAAAACTATTTTTATAATAATTCCAAGATATTTTATTTTCAAATATGGCAAACATATAGATATGTATACAGATACAAAAGCTGGGGAGCAGGACATAATTCCTCAATAATTTTAAAGTTCCTTGGTTTTGCTACCACAAAAAATATTGCTATAAATATTTTGATACATATGGGACTTCCCTTTCCTTCTTTGACCTCCTTGGGATACATACCCAGCAATGGGATCTCTGGGTTAAAGGATATAGATATTCCAGTCATTTTAAAGTATAACTCTAAACTACTTTTCAGCTTCACCAGCTTTGCCAGCAGTAAATTGGTGCTATATTTCTGTGACCTTTCCAATATTGACAATTTAAGCCTTTTGTCATCTTTGTCAAGTTTCTGGTTGTGAAATAAAACCTCATGATTTTTGATACTTCTTTGAAGAACAGTTTGTTCTAGGACTACTTATCCATTAGGAGAATGGTTCTTGGTTTTATATATTTATATTAATTCCCTATCCCTATCCCTTGGATATTAGACACTTACCAGAAATATCTGAGGCAAAGTTTCCCACCCCACTCATTCATGGACACTTTCACTTTTATCCTAGCTGCATTGATTTTGTTTGTGCAAACACCTTCCAATTTCATGTAATCTAAATTATCTATTTTCTCTTTTATAAGATCCTCTATCCCTTGTTTAGTTAGGAATTTTCCCCCTAGAAATTACTGTGAATGACACATGATCTTAATCTTTTCTAATTTTTTTATGGTATGACCTTTTATATTCAAATCACATATGCATTTTAAGTTTATTATAGACCATTCCCTATTTCTATGCAACTGCAGTCTAGAGATTCAGAAAAGGAACAATACCACAAGTCAGAGGAGTAAGCAGGATCAGTGAAATAACTCAGCCTAGCCCTCTAGCTCTCCTTCCAATTTAGCCCAAGGTGATTAGGAAAACCCTTACCCAGGAGACACCAGAACATATTCAGTAAGATCCTGGACCCCATTCGGCACTCCATCTGTCCTATCAGTCAGTCCATCTGCCCCAACTGCCTCTCCTCTCTGCCAACCATCTGCCTGGCCCACTCAGGGACCTCTCCTCCTGACACCTCTCAGATCCATTTGGAATTACTAAGTGGGGCCATGAGGAGTAGGAGAATGGGAGCCAGAGCTTGGCTGCCTTAGACCAACTCCCATATGGCAAAAGGAAGGAGAAGCCCTGGGGCAGAGGTGGGGGGAGGGAGGGATCCTGAACCAGTTCCTTCTGCTTCAGTAGAGGGAAATGGGCACTTCTGAGGTTAGAGCTGCTGCATTCATCATCTCATCCTTCCCCATCCACATACTATAGTCTCTGTGGTTCAGGAAGTATGAAAGAGGAGGAGAAAGAAGGAAGGTAAAGATAAGATAAATGCTGGAGATAATGCTAAGAATACATATGTGAAGAAAAGGAAGCTCTTTAATGCTGGATAGAGAAATGCAACAAATCAGAGGTCTATATGGCATAGAAGACTTGGAGAGGGTAGGGGATGACGGCAAAAAGGCTTACATTTAACTCTGTTGGTGTTTAGAGTAGTGTGACCTAGTGAATAGAAAGTATGGACTTAAACTCAGAAAGGCCTGGGTTCAAGTCTTACCTTAATATGCAGACTAGCTGTGTGACACCTGGCAAGACATCTATTCTCCCAGGTCCCCAGGAACTCTCCAAGACTTAAGTTGCCAAATAAGCACCAGTCCTCGTTGTCAAATACAGTTCTTCACTGGGAGTTCTCTCCATGGATGAAATCACATCTGGTCAAAACAAAAATGTCTATGTTAACTGCTGAAAGTAATTTGGTTCTCTGAAGACAACCTATTACTCTCTCCTCTTGAATTTGCTCTTTCGCAGTCCTATCACTCTCTCTTCCCTATGCCTCCTTTGTGCTCCTTTCTCATTCCTCTCTTCCTTAATTCTCTGATTATTCCTCTCCTTAAGGGAATCCTTGAAAGTTCAGAGGAAAACTAAGGTACCAGAAAGTACCTTGTAAAAAGTTCCTTCTGGATGACCCCTCATCAGACCCCATAATCCCCAGTCTATAACCACTAGAAGAGGTAGGTCACTTCTATTCAAAACACCCAGTCATTTTTTGTAGATCATTTAGGAATTAGCCAAGGGATAGAGAGCAGAAGGTGAGATACAGGGATACTTAGGAATACAAGGAAACCCAGAGGTGTAGTCCAATAAGGAAAATATAGATGTCCTAAACCTATCCTCAAAAAGACCCTAGCAGTTTTGGAATTCAATTTAATTCAGGGAATATTTATTTAGTACCTATAATATATAAAGAATTGTGCCAGGTTCTAAGGATATAAACCCACTAATGAAACTATTTCTGCTCTCATTCTGCTAGGCCAAGGAACTGTACCACGGCAGGTCAGAGAGGTTCTCACCTCTGCCACCTGAAACAATATATGTGCACTCGGTGGCAAGATCTGAAAGGTGCTCAGTACAGATCAAATCAATATGTAAACTCCTTGGACTGAGAAAGGAAACTGATCAATGCATCATAAGAAGGTAAAGGAAATGAGAACAGCCTCTTCTCCCCTCTGCATTGTTTTTAATCATAGAAAAATAGGTTTCTCATTGGTGAGAGTTCATATTTAGCCCAAACCAGACCCACCCTGATATTCCCTGGTCATCTTCATGCTGTGACCCTGGGAGAGCCCTTCCTTATTCCTACTGACCCCTAGTTCTGCGAACAATCATCAAACTGGCAGCACTGCTGGAGTGTTTCCCCCATGGTCCCCACTTAGCATCCTGGTAACTTCCCAGACAATATCCCTCCCTGGGCACCACTCCTCTATATGAGTTTCCTAATGTAATTTCCTTAAGAGCAAAGGCCATCTTGCTTTTGTGTTTCTACCTCCAGTGTTCAGCCCATAATAAATGTTTTGTAAAGGCTTTTTCATTCATTCATTCATACATTCAGGCAGTACAAGCTCTGAGGCCTGACAGGAACCTGGACCCAGCCTGCAGGTCTGTCTATCGATCTCTTCCCCCATGAAAACGCTCGCTCTGAGCTTGTGCCTTATCTTCTCTGCATCCCCCTCATTATATTACATGATTGCTCTGTTGTAAATGAAATGTCAGGAGCATGAAATATACCAGGTAATGGTGCCAGCTCATCCCTCAGGAGGAAAGAGGGAAAGGAGACTGTTGGGTTACAAATTCTCTCCCTCCCTCTTTTCCCCCAAGTTCTAATGTAGATGCTGCTCAAATTTCCTGATGCTGAAGCTGTCACACAGAGAGGATGGGGTGGGTGGTTCTGAGGAGACCACAGGGTCAATGAGGAAGATGCGTTCTCCTTTGGCCTTCCTTAGATCCAAGGGGCACTGTCATGGAGACACGGGGTCCAGAGAACATGGGGTCATTTCTCCCATGGGGTGACTGGACGTTGCCACTTCAGGCAGTGTGACTGAACCCTTTCTGCTGTTTCTGTCTCATCTGAGTTCTATCCTGACCCTCTGAAAGAACAGGCTAGGTAATCATTCTGGGCCTTGGTTTTCTCCTCTGTAAAATGGGGGTGGAAGGCACCCTTCCAATGCTATTGTTTTGATCCTATATGTGCATAGATAAAGGACCCACATGTGAAGAATGGGACTGGAGAACTAGAGATCCTAAATTCTGGTCTGGGGAATTTAGACAGACCATTATCTGATTTGATATCATGATAGATTTGTAGCTGGAAGAGATCTTACAGGTCATTGAGTCTAACCCCCTCATTCTACACATGAGGAAACTGAAGTGGGGGAGGGGAGTAAGGGGCCTTCAATGACATTCTGACCATATTTCCACCAAGCCAGACTCTAGCCACCCTCCTCCAGTGCCTGCTCAACCCAAGAGGGGTCCAGTAAAAACTATTCTCAAATATCTTTTGTGATGCCTTTCCCTCAGAAGACGTGTACAATTCTTCCCTCTTCTTCCCCAATTCTAAGAATGCCTCAAACTGGGAGCATCTCTGCCCCTGGCTGCAGTCAAAGCCCAATCCCCCAGGGTCAAATCTACCAGCTGGATGAGACAAGACATTCAGACATCCATTCTCATTGTCCCAGGAGGAACAGGCAAATAGAAAATCAATAATCTATTTTTCTCTATTAAAACACTCAAAAGACAAAGAAGAACATGAAGAGAGGTGGGGGAAGTCACCGTGAAGAGAGGGCAGGACTAGAATAAAAACAGTCTCTTTTTTGTTCATCTTCCTCATGAACTTTTTGTTGACAAGGAAATCAGTCACTCCTGGACTCTTAAAGAACCACTTTTCCTGCACCTCCAAAGCTCATCCTTTAGCTACCCTTACTGGGAAGATTTTTAAAGATAGTCTTCCTAGGGAATTTCCAAGAGGAACTACAAGGGAGGAGGGGTGCACAGCTGTGCTGGAGCCCCCTATTTAAGACATACTTGTTGGAAGGTGCCTGGAAATAAAAGCTTTCTCCCCAACACAGGCAGTTTGATCAATAGCTGAACAGTGACACCTGATGGTCAAGCCTGAGAATGCAATGGCTGTGTGACATTCCATTCTTAGGATCATAAATTTAGAGGCAGGAAAGGAACTTACAGACATCTGGTCCAGCCTCCTCGTTTTATACAGGAGGAGCCTGGGGCCCCAAGGGTTTGGGTGACTTGCCCAAGGCCACAGAGACAATAAGTAGAAGAAATGAGAATTGAACCTAGGGTTCTCTAACTCCAAAACTCTCTCTTTTTTTTTTTTTTAAACATTTTTCCAAGCATGGGGGCTGGGCCACTATCCACACCAAGGTGACAGATTCTCTTTCTCACTTTCTCTTCTCTCTATCATTTTCTCTTTTCTTCTCTTTTTTCTTTTTCTCTCTCCCTTCTTTTTCTTTCTTTCTCTTCTCTCTCTCTCTCTCTCACACACACACACACAATTCTGATAAAGAAGTTAAGCAGCATGTCTGACCCACAGCTAGATAGTATAGTAGATAAAGTGCTAGACTTGGAGTCAGGTAGACTTGAGTTCAAATCCAGCCTCAGATGCTAGCTGTGTGATCCTAAAAAAGTCACAAGTCTGCCTCAGTTTCTCCAATCTGCAAAAATGGGGATAATAGTCACTATTTCCAGGTTTGCTGTGAGGATCAAATGAGATAATATTTGAAACTTCTACCCAATACTTCTAATTGTGCCTCCCAAGATCAAGCAGAATCTATCTACAATATTTAAAATACTTAAAGATAGTTATTATGCCCCACCCCCTACCACTGTCCTTTCCCTACCCTGCTTCTTGCCATGAAGCCCAAGGCTAAACACCCTGAGCTTCTTCGGCTGGTCCTCATATAACCTTTGGGCCCACCTTCCTCTAAATTATTAATGTCCTCCTTAAAATGTGGCCCTCAGAACTGAATACAATACTCCAGGTATGGTCTAACCAGGGCAGAATGCACTGAAGCTATGATTTCCTTCTTTATGGACACTCTGCTTCCCTAAATAAAGTTTAAGATGCATCATCCTCAAAGAAAAGCAATACTGGTGAATTTGCTTCCTATAGGGGATTTAGATTACACGCAATTTAGCTTTATCAGGCTAACTTATCACTTGTTTAGGATGGCTCTCCTGGGCAATTACAAAATGAGTAACATCCAGATTTGTTGTTGTTATTCAATTGTGTCCCACTCTTTGTGACCCCTTTGCCACATCCTTCTCCACCTCATTTTACAGATGAGGAAACTGAGGCAAATAGTATTAAGTGACTTGCCCAAGGCTGGATTTGAACTCTGGTCTTCCTGACTCCAAGCCCAGTGCTCTATCCACTGAGCCACCTAGCTGCCTCAACACCCAAATAGGACCAAGTAAAATGAATGGCACCATTTACAAGATAAGGTTCTATGCATTATTCAACTACACAGCTCCTTGTGTGACCAGAATATCACCTAGCCAACGGCTCTCTGCTTTGTCCACAAGAATAACAAGGTCTTTAATGAAATATCTTCTACAACATTCCACTAGGTTTCCAATTTAGGAACCCTGTCAAAACTGCTCTTGATGAATCCATGCTTCCCTGAGCCCTCACTAATCATCCTTCTGATGATAAAGTCTAATTTTTCCAGAAATTGAAGTCCAAGTCATTAGTCTATAGTTTGCAAACTCCACCCTCTTTTTTTTTTTTTAATATCAGGACATTTACTTCATTTTTAGCCCCACAGTGTCTCTCCTATTCTTCACAACCATTCAAAGGTAGGCAACTAGGTGGCACAAGGGGTAGGGTGCTGTGCCTACTGTCAGGAAAACCCAAGTTCAAACCCTACCTCGGATATGCATTGGCTGTGTGACCCTGGACACAATTTCTCTCTGCCTCAGTTTCTTCATTTGTAAAATGGGGTTAATAATAGCATCTATGTCCCAGGGCTGTTAGAAGGATCAAATGAGAATACTTGCAAAGCATATGGCACAGTGCCTAGAATATCACCTACCATACACCTCTTTGCACATAATTGGCACTTAATAAGTGTTTGTTGCACTAACTTAAATGCCCCTTAACTATTTTTTTCAATGGCTAGTACCAGGTGAGCAAATTCTCAACCTCAGTAAGACTGAAATTTCATTTGCATCCAATAATTCATCTAAACAATTAGAACTTTAAGAGCTAATGAAGTCATAGAAGTTGAGGCCTCAGTTGCTTGTCTCCATGTCCTTGCTGTGGTCATTGGCTGAAGGGGACAGGAATCATATCATCAATGCATCAGAAACCTCCAGTGTAAGTTTTTCTTTCACTCTGCATCCTACTCACCATCAATGTTCAAGGACAAGGATGGGATGACCTCTAAGCTATGAGGAAAAACATTCATGTATTTAGTCACTATAGCAAGGCTTCTTAATGTGGGATCCATGAATATCTTGATAACTGAATTTCAATGTAATTTGTTTCCTATATAATTCTATGTATTTTATACATTGAAAACATAATTTGGAGGACTTTACAAGACCAGCTAAAGGGATTCTTGGGTTAAGAAGGGTTAAGGGTTAAGAAACCTGCTATTAATGACAACATGCATGTTTCACTGTCTTCTAGGGAAGCCATGATATACAATCTGAGGAATATCATTGACATTGAAATCTATGCTGTGATGGCTTCCCCTTTCTTCCCCTCCTCAGCATTTTTCTTCGTGCAGCTAGGTTTTCAGGATATTCACAATTATCACAATGTTTTCTCCATCCTCTCTAGTAGCTCTCATACTCAACAAGTTCATCTACCCATATTGCTTGGTAGTTCATATTCCAATTGCTAAGTAAGAGTTGTTTTCTTTGGACAATGGCAAACTTACATCTACAGTGCTGCTAGTTTAATGACTTTATCCTTATGCAGAAAGAAGATTAGTAGGTAAAAATGTGCTGCTAGAGGTTTGGAAGCACTCAGAAGCCAAGACATTTGTTACCACATAACAGGTAGCTAGATAATAGATAAACAGATATATAGATAAAAATAACTAGTGTTTATATAGTGCTTTAAGGTTTGCAAAGCACTTTACAGTATTAATTCATTTATCCTCACAGCAATTCTGGGAAGTAGGTGCTATTATTATCCTCAATTAACAGATGAGGAAATTGAGTCAGATTACAAATGACTTGTCCAGAATCATACAGCTAGTGAGTATCTATGGATGGGTTTGAACTGAGGTCTACCTGACTCCAAGTCCAATGCTCTATCTTCTGAACCACCTAGCTACCCAATACCACTGGTGGTTGTTCTTCCCTTTTGTAATATGATTCAATATATCTGGTGATTTATCTGAGGCCCTCCAGTGACAGCTGAGAAATTCTAGCATGTAAGCTGTAAATTGTGTTTTCAATTGTTCTCTAAACTTTTATTTGCCATCCCCAGAGAAAGAAGTGATGGAGTCTGAATACAGATCGAAGTGTACTTTTTTTACTTTATTTTTCTTGGATTGTTGGTGGGGTTTTTTGTTGTTTGTTTTTTGTCTACAGCTTCATTTGTAACGTGATAAATACAGAAATATGTTTTGCATGACTACACATGTATAACCTCTATCAAATTGTTTGCCTTCTCAGTGAAGGGGTGAGGAAAGAGGAAGGGAATTTGGAACTCAAATTTTTAAAAACAAATGTTAAAAATTGTTTTTACATATAACTGGCTGGGGGGAATACTAAATAAATTTTTATTTAGTTGCTACCTAATGTCTTCAAACATCATCTTTTTAAAAAAAATTTCTTTGAGGCCGAGTTCATTTGCCTAGAAATATTATGAGTTAGGAGTTCACATTCTCTTACTCTGTGAATATATTCAGGCCATTTTTTGTTGTTGTTATTCAATAGCATGAAATGAACATTCTCTATGTAAACACCTCTGGGTGGGAGCAGAAGATGAAGAAAACAGGTAAAAGAAAACATAGTCCCTGCCTTAAGGAGTCTAGGTAGAGAAATACACACACACACACACACACACACACACACACACACACACACACACACACACGCACGCACCTTTCTAGGTTTCTCCATTTATAAAACAGAGATGCTGAACTACCCCACCAGATTTCCAAGAGGCATCCCTTCTAGAAGGTGGGAGACTGGCCACCCCTATCATGGAATACCATGGAATACCAAAGCTGACTTGAGAAATCACATTAGTCCAAACACCCTCATTTTACACTGAGGAAAATCTGGCCAATAGAGAGGATATCATTTGACAAAAATAATACAGCTATTTAGAAGCAGAATCTGAACTAGAACTCAGGTGTCCTGATTTCCAATTCACTTCAATGCTTTTTCTTTTTCACTGTGGTGTTTTCTTTTAATGGGCTCCCCCTGATTCCATTAGCCACCTGGTTTTGGAGCCAAACCCTTATAGTAAATTGCCCTAAGGACAAGATTCATAAAATCATAAAGCTAGGTTGAACTCTGAGGGATCATCTTATCCAAGGCCTTACATAAAACAGACACTTAATAAATATTTGCTTAATTGAATTGACCACTTGTCAGGCGTGTTTTAGTGGTGATTCCTTCTGGGGCTGTATCAGATTAGATGTCTGCTTAAGCCCCTAGAAAATCTTTGTCAACTTCTTTAAAAATAATACAACATTGCTGACAAATGTTCCATTTTGGGAGTCCATTATGACCTTGAAACTTTTTTCTCCAACAATACTTATCTATGACCATATAGGACACTATATGAAAGAATCACTATTCATTGCTTCCACAAAGTTCATTACCTCCTCTAACCCAAGGAGCAGTATCAAATGAAAACAGGAACAGGATCAAATTATTTTCAAATAGGTAAATTCATGGATGAAAGGGGAGTAATGATGGGGATGCACCCCCCCCCACTCTTCCCCTCAAAATAAGACAAGAAAGAAAAAAGTAACAGGTTGAAACATTTTTAAAACACAGAAGAGAGCAGAAGAAAGATATGGAGATATAGATAAGAAGGGAAATTTTGATACTGTCATGTTCAATTTAATATGCACTTTTTAAAACTATGTAATAGAGGGAACAGTTTCTCATATAATCTTTTTCTTTCTTTTAATATCGAAATATTCCTGAGTTAAATTCATAATAAATAAAAGAAAGCAATAATTGGATTATTAAGGAAAATGAGGAGGTCAGGTATAATACTAACCCTTTCAGTTTGACATAAGGCAACCAGTCAAGCCCTCCACCAACATCTTTTGGAGCCCCCTATAAAAGTCAGAAAGCTTAGATGGAGGGACTTTGGGAAGTTCAGTGAGGTGGTGCTTAGATGTTTGTTTTCTTGATTTAGGTTTGCAAGCCCCCTCCTCCTGTGCTAGTATTTTAAAGGTAGAAAGGACCTTAAAGCCACAACCTCCCACCCATTACAGGAATCCCATTTATGATTTTTTTGGTGATCATCCAACCCACTTAAATCCATCCTCCATTCTGCTGTCAAACTGATCTCCCTAAAGTGCATATCTGACCATGTCACACACACCCATTCAAAAAATAAATATAAAACACCAGTAGCTCCCTATCACCTCCAAGATGAAATATGAAATCCTCTGTTTAGTTTTCAAAGACCTTCATAACCTGGCCCCCTCCAACCTTAATTCTTCTTATATCCACTCCTTTCCACATACATTACAACCCAGTGAATGACCACTTGGCTGTTTCTCACATGAAACACTTCATCTCCAGACTCTGAGAATTTTCATTGGCTGTACCCCATACCTAGAATGCTCTCCCTCTTCATCTCCATCCCCCAACTTCCCTGGCTTCCTCAAAATCTCAGCTAATGTTCTACCTTCTGCAAGCAGCTTTTCCCACTCTTCCTTAAATGCTAACCCATGACTCATTCAAGCCTGAGGGACTGGAAGGATGACATTACTCTCTAACAAGGAAATTATGAGGTGGGAATGGTTTAAAGGGTAAGATAATGAGTTATTGGAATTTAAGGGAATATCCATAAATTGGGGAATGAATGAGCAACTTGTGGTATCAGAATATAATGCAATTACATTCTAATGCTATTATACCATAAGAAATCACAAGGAATTAGAGAACCATGAGAAGTAGGAAACAATGGAATAAAGTGAGCAAAACCAGGAGAACAAGTTATATAAGAACAAAAACACTGTAAAAAACCAACAACTCTGAAAGGCATAAATTTCTGATCAAACCAATGACCAGCCATGTCTCTAGTGGACCTATGCTGAAGCATGTTACCTTATGACAGAGAAGGGTAGACTCAAAGTGCTCAAAGAGGGATGCTTTTTTGGACATGTACACTTTGTGAATTTGTTTTTTGTAACTATGCTTATTTCTTATAAGGATATTTTTAATGGGGGGGGGAGGTAGGAGTGGAGTTGGCAATAATGAAGCCAAAAGTAAGAAAGCTATTAAAACATTTTTAAATACACAGAAAAGTATAGGAGGAAGTTCAGAAGGAAGCAAAGACAAGGATAGTTTGGAAAATATCGAGTAATATTCATTATATTTTTTAAAGAAGAACTATGAAACAGAAATTCATGTTTTCATACACAATCTTTTTTTGTGTTTGGCAGTGTGCGAAAAAGCTCATTTTTGTGTTCAGAATAAAAAAGTAAATTTTTTAAAAAAGAAAGCTAATGTATTTTGGTTTTAGACACATTTAGTTTGAGATGCCAATGGGATATCTTGTCTGAGGTGTACAAAAGGCAACTGAGAGTGAAGGACTAGCTCAAGTAAGAAGCTAAGATATGAAGATCTGGGTATGATCTGCATAGAGATGCTAAATGAACCCGTGAAAGTCGATGAAATCACCAAGTGAGTATGGAGGGAAAAGAGTTAGGGTCTCAAGGCAGAATCCTGGTGAATGGGCATGATATAGAGGAAGAACTAGTGAAGAAGACTGAGGAGAAAGGATCAGACTAGTAGCAGGACAGCTAGAAGAAAGAAGTGTCACAAAAACCTAGAGATGAGGAGCAGCTAGTTGGTGCAGTGAATAGAGTACCTGTCCTAGAGTCAGGAGGACCCGAGTTCAAATCCAGCCTCAGACACTTAACACTTACTAGTTGTGTGACTTTGGGCAAGTCACTTAACCCCAACTGCCCTGCCTTCCCCCCTCCAAAAAAGACAAAAAAAAAAAAAAACAAACCCAACCCTAGAGATGAGAGAGTATATACAGGAAATCATCAACAGTTTCAAATGCTACAAAAAAGTCAAGAAGTATCTCAGGGATTGACATAAGATCATTTAGCTTGCAAATGAAATCATTAGCGACAAAAGATGGGAACAGGCATAATTGTTGGAGAAGTTGTGAAAAGATGGGACACATGCATTGTTGGTGGACCTCTGAATTAACAAAACATTTTGGAAAGCAATTTGGAATTACTCAAATGAATTAGCTAAAATGTCTCTATCCTTTGACCCAAAGATTCCACAGCTAGGCATTCACCTTTTGTCAGGTCACTGACAGAGAGAAAGGCTCCCAAAATATTTATAGCAGCATTTCTTGTGGCTGCAAAGAACTAGAAGTAAAGAAGATTCTCATCAAATAAAGAATAACTAAAGCTATTTTTTAAAATTTATTTTTGCTTTTTGGAGGGCAGTTGGGGTTAAGTGACTTGCCCAAGGTCACACAGCTAGGGTTTTTTGTGTGTGTTAAGTGTCTGAAGCCGGATTTGAACTCAGGTCCTTCTGACTCCAGGGCCAGTGCTCTATTCATTGTGCCACCTAGATGCCCCTAATAAAGTTATTTTAACTGAATGTATAGAATATTACTATGTACTAAAAAACATGAGAAACATAAAAAAGACTTATATGAAATGTTGCAGAGTAAAGTAAGCAAAGCAGGAAAGGGGGAGGGAATATACAACTACAACTTTGAAAATGGAAAGAACAAAACAAAACAATCAAAAATGAATGTTACAAAAAACAAAGAACAGGCTTGGCCTCCAAAAAAGAGACTCCTTTGCACTTTGCAGTTAGGAGGGGTGTGTGTGTGTGTGTGTGTGTGTGTGTGTGTGTGTGTGTGTGTGTGTGTGTGTGTGTGTGTATGTATAGCATTGCACATGTCAGATTTATTCAATGTGTTCATAAGTTTTAATAATTTTTTGTCTACGTCTTTTCTTTAAAAAAAATATTGTCTTTGGTATAAGACATACCCATCTCTGAGAATGTGGGTACCAGGAGTGAGGAACCTGCAGCCTCGAGGCAACATGTGGCCCTCTAGGTCCTCAAGTGTGGCTCTTTAACTGAATTCAGAGAACAAATCTCAATAAAAAGATTTGTTCTGTAAAACTTGGACTCAGTCACAGGACTACACTTGAGGACCTAGAGGGCCACATGTGCCCTCAAGGTCACAGGTTCCCAACCCCTGGGTAAGTAATACAAGGGGAATCTACATAAAAAAAAAATACTCTATGGGGGCAGCTAGGTGGTACAGTGAATAGAGCACCAGCCCTGGAGTCAGGAGGACCTGAGTTCAAATCAGACCTCAAACACTTAACACTTGCTAGCCATGTGACCTTGGGCAAGTCACTTAACCCCAACTGCCCTGCCTCCCCCCTCCCCAAAAGAAAAAAAATATTTTAAAAACGAGATCATTTGTAAGTGAATGAGATCAGAAGTCTGACTGAAGAGGGTTCAGAAGGGTGTGAAAGGAGAAGAAACAGAGGTAAATGGTGTAAATGATTTTCACAGAGAGTTTAACTGAGGAGAGGAGAAATACAAGACAAGGGGGTGGCAGGAGCGTGTACGGGGTGTTTAAGGATGGGAAGGTCATGGTGTGTCTAGAGGCAATAAAGAAGGAGTCAGCAGGGAGGAATGTGGACAGCGAAGGCAGTGATGGTGATGGGGACAGAAAAATAATTTCTATCCCCCCCCCAGCATTCTCACCCTTTGGCAGTTACAGCTTCACTTCCCATAAGGGCATCCCTATCACATGATGGAAGGTGATAAACTGGGAAAACCCTGTGCCCGTACAGTACGATCCGCTCACTGTTTCTGTCCCTGCCCCACACGGAATGGCCAAAGGTATCCTCTTTGTGTGTTCCCAAACAGGTCTTCTCACATGCTATCAGCACACACACAGACGCCCAAGTGAAGATAAAGGAGATAGTTCTGTGATAGATGGGAGAGAACAGCCTTGTATCTTGACTGACCAGATAGAAAGAGAAGTCACAGATGTCAATCTGTGCTGAGTACCCAGAGACTCCTAGACGCTATCGAAAACACGCCCATAATGAGATGCCAGCCTTCTGGCGCCTGGCAAAGGCTTTCTGGTTACTCTGCGTCCTAGCCAAACCAAGCTATTCATTTTTTGGTGCTATACTGCACTTCCCAACTCCCACACCTTTACTTACACTTTCCTCATGTTTGAATTGCTTCTCCCAAAAGACTGAATTTCCTTGAGGGTAGGCATATGCCTTATTTGTAATTTTCCCGAGGGTCTAGCAGAGTATATCGCATAGCAGGTACTCAATAAATGTTGAATGAATTAAGAAATGAAAAAATTAAGAGACTGTGAAAATCTCATTAACCTTTATAAAGCCTTTATCAACCAAGCCCATCATTTCCCTTGAAAATACTGTGGAAAAACCAAGGGAAATAAGAGTAAGATTTTCTGAGAGGAAATCTGCACCCAAAGACATAAAGTACGGTAAAGATTATCTACATATTTGAAATGTCATGCAAATTTAGCGTGGAGTTTGGGTGAACTCTGGGATGAAGATGGAATGGCTTGTTGATAGCTACAGCAAAGCCCAGAATCCAAGGACTGTGAACAAATGAAGAATTCAATCAAGAACGGAATTGAATGTAGCATTCCTTGACCCCAGCTTCCTATGGGGAAGCATGTAGGATCATGGATTTGTCCTCTGGTTAAAGGCAGAGAGTCCATGGAGTTTTCAGAAAAAGGGCCTGCCATGGTAGCTGTCATATCCCCACTGGGGTGATGACATCAGAGAACACGGACAGTAGCAAAAGGAGAAACTCTGAAAACTAACCTGGAAGGCCTACTCAGAGTGCAGAAGATAGAATGATAACTGTGCCACATCAGCAAACTTACTGGAAAGTTGCAGTAGTTGGTTCCACCTTGAACTGGGTATGGTCAAACCTTGAATATACCAGAGAATTGGGTATGGTTAAACCTTGAGTATATCAGGAGACAGGCCTAGGAAAGTGGGGCCCTTTGGCTATTGAGGAACTTAAAAGAATTTGTTCTAAAGATATATTATACCTGATGGCAAATCTCCTCCACCAGAATCAGTAACAAAAGTCACCTAACTTGGCAAAGAATTGGAAATTAAGGGGATGCCCATCAATTGGGGAATGGCTGACCAAGTTGTGGTATATGAATGTAATGGAATACTATTGTGCTATAAGAAACGAGGAGCAGACGGACTTCACAATAACCTGGAGAGATTTATATAAACTGATGCTGAGTGAGAAGAGCAGAACCAGGAGAAATCTGTACACAATCACAGATACGAGGTATGTGTGACGACCAACGTCAATAGACAGGAGCCCTCTCAGCAATGTAAGATTATAAGACAACCCCAAAAGACTCATGATGGAAAGAGATATCCACATCCAGAGAAAGAGCTGTGGAGTCTGAATGCAGAGTGAAACAAACTACCTGCTCTCTCTCTTTTTCTTGCTTTCTTGTGTTTCCTTTCTCACAAATCATTCCATCAGTTATAATTCTTCTGTACAACCTGACTAATGATTAATGTGAAGATATTTGTAGATCCTATATTTGAGTGCATGCCACTATGATGGGGGGGAGGAGAGGGAGGGGGAAAAATTGAAACTCAAGGGACTATGGAACCGAATGTTGTAAAATAAAAGTTAATAAATGAACAACAAAAAAAAAAGTCACCTAACTGTGGGCCTAGTAATAAGTGATGTAAAGCAAGGTGGAGGTTCCAAAGTGTTTTCCTGTTCAATTAACCAAATATTTTAACAGTATTTCTATTTCTCCAAATTACATGTAAAGACAATTTTTAACATTCATTTTTAAAACAATTTTGAGTTCCAAATTTTCTCCCTCTCTCCCACATTTCTCTGTTCCCTAAGATGATAAGCAATTTGATACAGTTTATATATATATATATATACGTATATATACTATATGTTATGTATGAATATATATGTATGTATATAAAGAATGTGGAATATGTTTCCATTAATCTAAATTTTGCCTCAGTCATGAAGAGGTCAGGGGATAACCAAGAAATGGACAAATTTAAGTAAAGGAAGAAAGCCAAGCCTCTGTCTAAATGTAAAGAATTTCCTAACTTTTCATTTAATATCAATTCCTTAAGCAGCAAAGGAGGGAACCACTTGGACCTGAGAGGCCATTATATTGCCCCTTGGCTTTAAAAGAAAAAACAATAACACACATTATGTATATATTATATATATAATATATATATATATATATAAACTGTATGTATGTTATGAATGAAAAAAACAGACCAAAAGAAAAAAAATGGAAAAAAGTGAAAAATAGTATGTTTTGATCTATATTCAGACTCCATCAGTTATTTCTCTGGATGTGGATAGTGCTTTTCATCATGAGTCCTTTGATTTGTCTTGGATCATTATATTGCTGAGAATAGCCAAGTCATTCACACAATATTGCTGTTACTGTGTACAATTTTCTCCTGGTTCTGCCTACTTCACTTTGCATTGGTTTGTGTAAGTCTTTCCATAAACCAAATCTTTTTTAAGAAGCCTCAGTGTGCAAGACACTGCCAATACAAAGATTACATAAAGAAATAGAGGGAAAAAAAGAAACTGCAAAAAGAATATTCATGATTCTGAAATGTAGGTTATACAAGAGTTGTTAGCAGCAAACATGGGGTACAGTAGCTTCGCTGAAGCTGTGCACCATGAGGTGCTTTATGGATGCCAGTTGGATGCAGTGGGTATTGTAGACTACTTTGCACAAAATTCAGCTTTGGTGTACCCATGTCAGATTGGTCCAAAACCTTGCACAAACTGCAGTTAGGTATGTGGGAAAATAGAGATAAATCATCCCAACCTGGATTAATCCCACCATCCACCTCCTTCATTCCTATTCATGTGCTGCTGAACAGAGTAGGAGAAAATCATACAACTGTACTGATTAAGTCCACTATAAATTTGTGTTACATAATTTCAACCAGGGCCTTCATGACAATAATGCAATCCCTTTTATATCGCCCTTACCACAGCAGACATTCCAAAGCATTTTATCCCTCCTCAGGGCTTCAACTGCACATCCTCCTCTCACTTTCTCAGCTGAAGACCTGGACTCATACTTCACACAAAAAAATCCAAGCTATTTTCTGGGAGTTCTTCTTCCTTTATCTTCATCATCCACCACGCAGATATCTTTCCCCCACTATCTCCACTGAAGAGGTGGCACATCTCCTTGCCAAAGCTTTCTCTCGTCCCTGACTACAGCATCATCTTGGAAAACCAAGGACTCCACCATCATGGAAAATGAGGTCAGTCTGACCTAAACTCCTCCATCCCTGTAGCCCTTACTCCTGGACAACAGAGTCTCATATCATATCCTACTATCTTCTCAGAAGCCATTAGGTCTCTAAGCTTGTGGACGAAAACATTTTAGAGCCCTGCAACACACACACAAACACACACACACACACAAACACACACACTATACAAGGTTCAAAATGAAAGACTCAGAGGAGACGTGAGAGCCAAATTCAAGTGTTTGGACATCATGACTGATAAGGGCTTAGATTTGTCATACTTGTCCCAGAGGGCCAAATCAGTGGGAGTAACAGAAGCAACCAGACTTGCTGTCAGGAAAAACTTCCCAGCAATTAGAGCTGTCTCAAAATGGAATGGACCAGCTCTGAAGGAAGGGGCTGCCCTTTGTTGGATGTTTGACCCCTTGTAAGGTACAGAGCTGACTGACATCTTGGGATTGGCAGTTCATAGGGATAAGAGGTTTCCCTTCTTATCCCCAGGACGTAATTTGGGAAGACAGAAGTCAGAGCTCTTAAAAGAGGCCACACAGACTAAAGTGATGTGGACAACAGCTGAGCAACAAGCAATGGGATTAGCCTTCCCCAGCTTCACCCAGAATTGAATGAGTTAAACTAGAAAGAAGCAGAGCCGGGAGAGATTGAGAATGGCACCTGCCCTCCAGGCATCTCAGGGCAAAATCCACCAGCTTTGCCCAGTTATTAAGGAAAATGAGGGAAGTTCTAAGGAGAGGTCTGGCATCCTTTCCCCAGCTTCCCTTGCCAGTATGTGTCCATTAACAGACACTGTTGTATATTCCACTTGCTTCATTACCCAAATGTTTCCATTAACCTAAATTTTGCCTCAGTCATGAAGAGGTCAGGGGATAACCAAGAAATGGACAAATTTAAGTAAAGGAAGAAAGCCAAGCCTCTGTCTAAATGTAAAGAATTTCCTAACTTTTCATTTAATATCAATTCCTTAAGCAGCAAAGGAGGGAACCACTTGGACCTGAGAGGCCATTATATTGCCCCTTGGCTTTAAAAGAAAAAACAATAACATACATTAATTGTGTGAGAGAGTATGACTGATTAAATAGCCAGAGACCAAAAGGGTAGAAAGGTAGAGAGGAAAAAGTGACTGGTGTAAAGGTCACTGGTCACCAACTAAACCCTTCCTCATCCACTGGGGTTACAGTACAGGTTGAATTAGCTGCTGAAATCTCTTCTACTGAAAAATATTTTGTGATACTGTGAAAAGTGGGGGGAACCTTGGACATCATCTAATTCAACCCCCACATTTTACAGAAGAATAAATTGGGTTCCTTCGAATTTTCCCAAAGACACAAAGGTTTTTAGGTAATGGAGCCTGGATTTGAAGGCAGGTCTTCTCACTCCAAAACGGATCCTTTTTCTGTTATAGAAAATAAGAAGGATGAAGAGCAGGGAGTATGTGAGAACGGCCCAGCAACTCTCTTCCCAGGAGTGCTATTAACCCACAGCACATAATCCTGTTAAATATTAATCCATATTTAGCTAGAAGGCAAGGCAGCCCTTGTGATAAAGCCCCTGAGAAGTAATAAAAGGCAACAGTGATTGATAAAGTGGAGAGTCATGCTAATAAAATCCTGCTGTACTGAAGGTCAGGTCAGACCCCAGCAATCAAGGAACAGTAGCCATCCCAGGCAGATCACTGCAGTAATGACCTGTTCAACTTATAGGCCTTGAGGGTGGAGGGGAGGCGGGGTGGAGAGGGTACTGTCACTGGATCTAATGATATTAAACTGCAGAATTGGAAGAAAGCAGCACAAGCCCCAACACCTGGCCTTCCCCAGAATCTCCCTGAGCAAGGCAGTTCTTCCTGACTCTCTCCCTGAGATCAATCAATCTACAAACATTTATTAAGCTGCTACTATGTACCATATATTGTATGAAGCATCTGGGGGTACAAATACAAAATGACAATAGCCTCTGCCTTCAAGGATCTTACCACCTAAGGGGAGACTACCTATTCACATTGTGTAGTTCACCTTTTACAACTCCTTCCAAAAGGCATGGAGAAGGACCAGAAGAAGACCAGAGAGCCTGCTCACCCACCACTTTATACTATTTGCCTTGGAATCATACCTTTTTCTCATTCACTTGTCTTCAATTTGTTAAACAAAATATTGCTATTACTTTTTTTTTTTGTGGGGGAGGATTGTGAGAGGAAGAGATGATGGAGGTGATGGAATTCTCAGACACTATGTGCTTTGTTCTGAACTAAAATCATGCACCTTTTGTTATCTTAAAAAGGAAAGAAAAAAAGCCAGAAGAAGCAGGGTCAGAGCTTATAGCTTGGGGACAAACCCCTTTTCCAGAGATCACAAAGCCCCAAGGGATTTCAGATTTTACAGGAGGGTAAATTCCCAGAATGCTTTTTTTTTTCCAACCCTGAAATTCAAGGGACAGGAAAAAGCCAAGCAAATGAGAGACACTGGGAAAAGCATGACAGGTTGAGAACAGTGGAGGCTAGAGTCAGAGGGGTATAAAAAAATCACGAAGGACGCCTCAATTTGTGCCAGTTCTGCTCACCTGAATTTTACCAGTGAGATGGACAACTGAGGGAAGAGAACAAAGCCCCAGAGAGGAAAATCTAAAGTCATGGGGTTTCTTCTTGTACACCTTCCCCTACTAATGAGATATGTTTCCATTTGGAGGTGAGAAGGGCTACATCTTCCCAAACTAAATGCTTGTTGAATATCCTTTCTATTCTAGGGCCTTGGCAGGCCCACCCATTACAGTCAGTGAGTGTTTGAGGCATAATTGGTGCCTGGGTCATTCCTTACTCAAAGGACAGTAATTTTTCTATTACATATGATGTGAAGATTGTTAGGGATGGTAGCTTTAAAGTATATCTCTTAAGGAAATATGCCAGATCTTTGTGGAAATTTTCCTTTAAAGATATTCAAGGATAAGATAGGTAGATATGGCCCTAGGACTTTGTTCTTCTCCTCTGACCGATCACATCTCTGTGCAACAAGTTTCCCTACACATTTCAACATGGGGTGTCAAAGAGCTCTCCTATCTTCTGTGGCTCTGCTCACCCTCTTCTTTCTGGTGGATGGAGTTCCTTTACACACAGAGCTCCGCAGGAACAAGTTGCTTTTGGTTTCTTTTGATGGCTTTCGCTGGAACTATGACCAGGATGTAGACACCCCCAATTTGGATTCCATGGCTCAAGATGGTGTGAAAGCTCGTTACATGACCCCAGCCTTTGTCACCATGACTAGCCCCTGCCACTTCACCCTGGTCACTGGTGAGTACTTTGTTCAGGATTTGGGAAAGAGACAGGGACAAGAGAGCCCCCAGAGAAAGAGTTCAGTCAGACAGCAGTACTGAGTGAGTAACCAAGGTAGATAAAATTCTGTGCAGAATGTTATGGGGCAGGGAGTAGAAGACAAATATTAGATACACTGCTCCTAATCTCGGATTATTTATAATACTGAAAAGATGAAATAAACACCCAAGGAAACAGCTTCAGTATACTTACTAAGGAACATGCAAATAACTGGTGGTAAACATAGTGTAAATAATAATAGATGACATTGATATAATGCTTTAATATTTTCTATTTTGAGCCTCTAAACAGTTCTGTAAGGTAGGTACTGTGGACATCCTCATTTTATTGACAATGGACTGAGGTTTCTAGAAGATAAATGACTTGTCTGAGGTATTAGAGGTGAAATCTGAACCCAAATCTATCTGACTTCAAGTCCAACATTCTACCAACCACACAATAACCCTTTCTTTCTGTTAAAACATGTCTCCTTGACCTTTTCAATCAAATGTTTTGAATTTAATTTTCAGCTATTAGAGGGCAATACAACATAATGGCACAAATGTCTTCTTGCTCCTCTTCTTTCTCTTCCTCTTCCTCCTTTTTCGTCATAATAACAGCTAGCATTTACATAGTGACTCAAGGTTTGCAAAACACTTTACAGATATTGTTGCTCTTTATTCTCACAACAACATTGGGAGGCAGACACTGTTTTTATCCCCATTTTACAGATGCAGAAAGTTAGAGAGGAGTGAAGTGACTTACCTATGTAAAGTCCCATCCAGTAAAATTATATTATCTTTTAAAGGACATAATTATAACATTTAGGCAAAGCAGATACACTTCTTAACCATGTAACATTCATTTTCCCAGTCTCTGAGCAAAACCTATAGAGTGCAATTAAGCAGAATCATAAACCCACAGACTCAGAAGAGACCATAAATATTACCTTTTTGCAAGTACTGAATCAACCTAGAATACAGGACTTCTGAGGTTCACCCAGCAGGTTTTCCTTGAAGAGCTGAACCTTTTTTTAACATGCAATTATTAAGTGCCTACTATGTGCCAGGTGCTGTGCTAAGCACTTTACAAATACTGTCTCATTTGAGCCTAGCAACCACCCTGGGAAGTAGATACATTCCCATGGCAGACAGGTTAAGTGACTTGCTGCTTAAGTCACATAGCTAGTAAATGTCAGAGGTCTGATTTGAATTTAGGTCTTCTTGACTCCAAGTCCCAGGAGAACTTAGGAGGGAAGGTAAGAGGATCACAATTTGATTTGTCTACTTTTGTTCCTCTCCACTCCCCATTCCTTACCTCCTGCCTGTTCAAGATATATACATGGACATTCTCTTATTAACTTCAACCTCTTTCCTGTGGTCTCTTGTCTTCTTCTTTCATTGGTTTCATCACCCCCTGGGTAACTTTTTGAAGCTTTTCTAACCCTATTCAGAGTCCTGGCGACTCCTGTTGCACTATATCCCATTATTACCCCAGTACTATCTCTTACTCCCACAGGGAAGTATATTGAGAACCATGGCGTTGTCCACAACATGTACTATAATACCACCACCAAGGTGAAACTACCCTACCATGCCACACTGGGGATTGAAAGATGGTGGGACAATGGGAGCGTGCCCATTTGGATCACTGCCCAGAGACAGGTAACATTGCCTTACCTACTGTGGGAACATGGACAGAGCTATAACTAGGAACATTAGCACCCAAGGCAACCACTATAAGCCAGGTCAGGAAGTGGCATAAAACATGTCCTCAGTTGTCAGTGGAAGGAGGTAAAACAGCATCTTATTGTGGGGGGCGGGGGGGGGGGAGGGAGTAAGATTCTGGAAAGGCCTTTGCTAGGGAAACCACATGGGCAAGGGGAAAGAAGTTCACTCTAGTACAAAGGAGGGCATGGCAGGAGTTCCTCCCAGCACTATTAGCTTCCTATTGCTCTTGCTAATTAAGTGCTAAGTTCTTGTGTTTCTTTGTTTTTACACTATTAGAGCATTAAAAGTGTTGATAGCCCCTAAATTTGGCACCCTTAGGCAAAGACCCAGGAACCCTGCCTTGGTTAGAGCTCTCAAAAATGGGAGAAAACCCTGGGTGTGCAGAAGAAGGCGTGGTCCATGTGAACTTCAGCACAGGTTAGATGCCTAGAGTTAACTTCAGTGGTATTAAGTGGGCTCAAGTTTTGCCACAGGCTCATAAATACTTTGGCACAACTGTTCAAACCACCTACCCATGAGTCAAAACTATGGAACAAAAAAAGGATTGTTTGGTCCAAGCACTGTATTGGTTAGCTATGTCCTGGTCCTGTGTTTCTGTGGAGTGAGAAATGACAAGCAGAGAAATCTTCCAAGGTCCTTTGTTTGGACAATGCATCAAAATAAGAAAGGAACTGAGCTCAAATTCCTGATGTGGCACTAATTATCTGACTGACCTTATGCATGTTACATCACCTCCCTCAGCCTGTTTACCCATAAGAGAAGGACTAAACCTGTGATTTTATTGGTATAGGGAAAACCCAAGTGAGGAAATTCCCTTTCCAATATGAATTGGCATCTTTTCTATAACTTAAGAGTTTTAGAGATTAGCCTTAATTAGAGGTATCACACACACACACACACACACACACACACACACACACACACACACACAGCAGCAGCAGCAGCAGCAGGAACACAGGCACATGGGACCCACGACATTCTGTGAGTACCACCTGAACCAGATTAAAATGCAATTGGGAAATATTTAACATAATAAAGAAAAATACAGTAAACATAGACAATGTTACATTTTAAAACTAAGTTAATATGTGGCCTGGAGAGATCCTTATGTATGGTCTAGTGGCCCCCATCTCTATTTTAATTTGAGACCACTGGCCTAGAGTACTGAGAGCTTGAGGGACTTGTCAAGGGTCACATAGTCAATGTGTTAGAATCAGAGCTTGAACTCAAGTGTTCTTAGTGTTTAGGCCAGCCCTCCATCCACTATGTCAAGCTAACTTACCTATCTTTAAAATAAAAGGAGCTGGATTTAGGTAAGCTCTAGGATACTAGGGTTCTGTCAACATTTGATGCCTAGAGGGCAATACTGAGGATCTAACCAGAGTAGGGATAGATGGCCTTAAGAGATAATGTGCATTTTTTCCAAATTCTTCCCATTCCTAACTCAAGGCTGGACAGCCTAATGCTACATTGTAGCTTAGAGGAATGATACTGGATTTGGGGGTTAGAGGACCTGAGCATTCAAACACTTCTTTTGCTACTTATGTAACTGTGTGACTTTGGGAAGCCACATCTCTCTGGGTATCAGTTTCCTCAGCAGTGAAATGGCGAGTGGTATGTTAGATTAGATGATCTCTTAGGGTTCCTCCACCAATTCTATATACGATACCTCCTTCCAGTATAGAAGAAAGCAAGACAGATCAGTAACCCTTTCTTATGGACAGCTAGGTGGCACAGTAGTAAAGTGCTGCGCCTACAGTCAGGGAGACTCATTTTCCCAAGTTCAAATCTATCATTAGACATTTACCAGCTGTGTGACCCTAAGCAAGTCACTTAACCTTGTTTGCCTCAGTTTCCTCAGTAAAAGAGCTAGAGAAGAAACTTTGCCAAGAAACCCCCAAATGGGGTGACAAAGAGTCAGACACAACCAAATAACAGCCCTAGAGTTTCCTGGAACCCTGAGAAGTTAGTTCATTTGCCTGTAGTCACACAGCCAATATGTATGAGAGACAGCACTTGAATTGAGGTTTTCCTGAGGGTCAGTGTTCTATCTACTACTCCATGCTGCCTCTCTAGGAAGTTGTATGAGGGAGGAAACAAAAGGCATCATGACATGAAGACATTTACTAATAAAATTATTAAAAATTTATAGGAAATAAATTTATAAAATTGGTCCTGATTCAAACAACCTTCCCCACTTAAAACTAGTGTCTATCCCTGCCCACTCCCTTCTATCAGCAGCAAGTCACTCACTGATTGTCCTCAGGCACTTCAAAATATCAAAGGACTAAGAGACTCAGGAAAATTGACTAAATGAACAGATATTTTTTGCAACAAGCACCCTCCTTATGGTCATATTGCACAAGTCAGATGTGAAATAAAGGATTCCATATCATACTCTGCCTCCCCCCAGAAAAATACCATTTCATCCATTCATTTTCCTTCCAAGAATCAGCACATAACCAAAATTATATCTGCATCTAGAAAAAGAACTGATAGAAGTATGTGTAGTATGATTTTACATATGTATACATATATGTGTATAAATATATCTATAGGCACATATTTGTGTTTAATGGTAGCCATTTCTAGGGTGGGGAGGAAGAAAGAAAAAAAAAGAAATGTACATGATAGCTATTATATATTTAAAAGGAACAGCAAGTTGTACATAATAGATTTGCAGCTTAATGTGCAATCATCTTTTTTATTATATTATGTTATGGAAATGCTTTTTGTTCCATAAATTAAAAATAAGATAAATAAACATTTTTAAAAGTGTAATATAAAGCAAGCCTATTTTTATAATTTGTAGGTTTCTTTTTCAAAAATAAAGTCCTAATCATAGCTTTTTTCACTATTTACTATGAAATCTTGTTCCCTATTTTAAGTAGATTCACCTTTTTCCAGTACCAATTATCCTCAAATAAAGAAGACCTCCTGTATTCCAGTCCTGCTGTGATAATAATTGTCACAAAGCACTTTCACATCCATTATCTCATTTGGGTCTCAAAACAAAGACAGGCATTTTTGCCCCCATTTACAGAGAAGGAAATAGACTCAGAGAAATAAAATTACTCTCCTAGGGTACCACAGCTGAAGAGTGACAAAGATGAGGCTTGAACCCAGACCTCCTGACTTCAGATCACACTTGGCTGCCTGAGGGAATGCAGGCCAAAGACTAAGTACTTCTCTCACAGTCAAGAACAAATGAAAATTCACAAGGAAGAAAAGCATAAGCCTAAGAGCCTACTCCTCCATAATAACCAGAGTGAACACAAACTTGAGTCTCCCTTAGTTGGACAGTACATTTGAAAACTGATCAGGCCTGAATCCATTGATGCCTGACAGCATCTGCTACTGTGTGAGTGCTCAGTCTACATGAAATAATAGCTAGATCAAAGGGAAGATGATGTGGGTGAGAAACAGTGTTGAGAAAAAAAGAGGGGAATGGGTGGCTACCTTGATATATTGGATGGATAGATAATCTCACTGATGTGAATAATCCCTTCATATCACTACTCACAATCCCTCCCTACCCTTTCATTCCACACAATTCTTTTCATATCTATAGCAAGCATCCTTAGAAAGTCACTCCAAGGGGTGGCTAGGTGGCACAATGAATAGAACACAGGCCCTGGAGTCAGGAGGACCTGAGTTTAAATCCGACCACAGACACAACACAAAACTAGCCGTGTGACCTTGGGCAAATCACTTAACCCCAATTGCCCTACCTTCCCCCCCTCCAAAAAGAAAAAAAAAAGTCACTCCAACACACTAAATGTAATCCTATGGTTCTTTTAGTATTTTAAGGATACTAGTGAAGTGCCAGGGAACTGAGTAGAGAGAGGCAAGATAGCAGATAAAGAGCTAGTCTCAGAGTCAAGAAGCCCCGTGATCAAATGTGCTTCTCACACCTATCAACTGTGTGACTACAGGTATGTCACTTAACCTCTCAATGTCCCTGGGCAACTTTATAAGTTGCCACCATTGAGGCCACTAGAGTTGTTGATCATCATTGGTAGAGGGATTTTCCTCATTGGGAATGAAATGAAATTACAGATTCAGACCCCCCCCAAAAAAAAATGTGAACAGGGCAAACTTTGTGATATCCATCCATTATCCCTCAACTCAGTCTGCAAGACTCTCCCACCTTTATTTTTTTTTAAATACATGTCTTTGTTGATCTCTTTTTTATGCCATTTAGTGGTTATAATTATTCTCATTTGTATAGCACATTAAGTTTTCACATATGAGGCTTAAATGGGTTAAATTACTTTCTTGGGCTCACAGAACAAATAAGGGTTAGAGCTAAAATTAGAATTGAGGTCTCTCTCGACTCCAGCTCCAGCCCCCTTTCCACTAGGCCATGATGCCTCTTCACACAAATTTCTGGTAGAAAACAAATGGATCAAAGAAGCACAACACTAATGAAAAGAACTCAGGTTCTTTGCTAAGCCTCAGTCAAAGGATGTGATTTCTAGTCCCAGGTCTAACCCTAATTAAGGCTGTCACTTTAAGCCATAATAGTAATTATAATACAACTTAATATAGCCCTCTCCTCAGTTTTCAAAAATGCTTTTACTTTACAGCTGAGTAACTTTGGTGGTATAATTCCAAATTGCTTTCCAGAAAGGAAGAATCAATTCATAGCTCCACCAATAGTGTATTGGTAAGCCTATTTTCTCACGGCTTCTCCAACATTTATCATTTTCCATTTTTGTCAACTCCTGCAATTCTATAGGTGTGAGGTAGATCTTCAGATTTGCTTTAATTGGCATTTCCTTGTTATTGATTTAGAGCATTTTTTTCCAAATGGCTTTTAGATAACCTTTGACCCCAAAATACTACTACTTGGCCTACACCTCAAAGAGATTATTAAAGAAAAAGGATATGTATGCACAAAAATATTTATAGCAATTCTTTTAACAGTAGCAAAGAACTAGAAATTAAGGAGGTACATCAATTGGAAATTTTTTAATAAATTATATCTATTGATCGTTGACCTCTCTGAGATATAGCTTTCTCCCATATGAAATGAGGATAACAATTCCTACTCTACTTTTTTCACAAGGATATTTTGAAAATAACAGACCAGAGAGATGAATGCTCGTTTTGAAAAAAATTAATATTTTATTTTCCCCAATTATATGTAAAAATAATTTTAATATTCTTTTTTTCAAATTTTGAATTCTAAATTCTCTACCTCCTTCCCTTCCTCACCCCACATTGAGAAGGCAAAGAATTTGATATAGGTTATGCATGTACAGTCATGCAAAACACATTTCCATATAAGTCATACTATAAAAGAAAATACAGACAAAAAACATAAGAAAAATAAAGAATGTAAGGAAAAAATATGCTTTAACCTGCATTCAGACTCCACCAGTTCTTTCTCTGGAGACAGATAGCATTTTTCATCACAAGCTCTTTAGAATTGTATTGGATCATTGTATTGCTGAGACTAGCTAAGTTATTCACCACTAATCATCATACAATATTGCTGTTACTGTATAAAATGTTCTCCTGGTTCTACTCATTTCACTTTGCATCAGTTCGTGTAAGTCTTTCCAGGTTTTTCTGAGAGCATCCTGCTTGTCATTGATATGAACACTCTTTGAAAAAATAAAGATATTATAGTAGCACAGAATCATGGACAGGTGGATGAGCAAATAGATGAGAGTGGGGGGGGGTATTAAGAAGTAAATCAGAATAGACAGAAAAAATACTGTTGTATTATAAGCATCCTTTGATCCATCTGTTAATTTTCCTTGACAGGGCTTAAAAACTGGGTCATTCTTTTACCCAGGAGGTAATGTCAGCTACCAAGGTGAGTCTGTTAATGTGAGCAGAAAGGAAGGTGAATTGTATAATTACAGTGATGAGAAAGAATGGAGGCAGAACATTGACATAGTGATGAAGTGGTTTACAGAAGATGACCTGGATCTGGTCACCCTCTACTTTGGGGAGCCAGACTCCACAGGCCACAAGTATGGCCCTGAGTCCCAAAAGAGAAAGGACATGGTATTACAGGTAGACCGAACTGTTGGTTACCTCCAGGAAAATATTGAGAAGAATAACCTCACAGATAACCTCAACTTGATAATTACATCTGACCATGGCATGACCACTGTCCTAAAGAATGCCAGTGATTTGGTTGAATTTCACAAGTTCCCCAACTTTACCTTCAAGGATATTGAATTTGAACTCCTAGACTATGGACCCAATGGGATGCTAATCCCCAAAGAAGGGAAGCTGGAGACGGTGTATGAGATCATTAAGAATGCACATCCCAAACTTCACGTCTACAAGAAGGAGTCTTTCCCTGAGAAGTTTCACTATGCCAATAACAACAGAATTACTTCACTGGTCATGTATAGTGACTTAGGCTATGTCATTCATGGGGTAAGGTGCCTGATGAAAGGAAGGGGTGGGGGAAGAATTAGAACGGAATAAGCAGTTATTTAGCACCTAAAATGTGCCAGGCAAAATTTCTATTATCTCATTTCAGAGGAAGTGTTCACTAAGGGTTCATTTATCTATACAGGTAGTATTTGGGAGTTTCCCAGACTCATTTGGCTGTGGAAATGAAATATACTGACAGTACCCAAAAACAGCAATTTTGGAGGGCCTGGGCTAAATGCAATAAAGAGGGGTGTCAGGAAATTTTGGAATAAAATAGACATCTAGTATTCAGAAAGATGGGGTACATGTGTGTCATACATGATGCAGGAAGAAGACAGCAACAATGCAGGAGAGATACAGAATAAAGGAAGTCCACGATGCATGTATATCAGACCCAAGTAGTACGGATTGATGGTAAAGGACATGTGTCAGAAACAGGAATAGAAGGCTATATGGAAGAGCAGACACAAGATAAGAGGAATGATGGAGAAGGGTATGTGTCACACAGAGGAAGGGACATACAAGTCAAAGTGGGAGATATTCAGACAATGTGGAGAGGAACATGGAAGAGGAAGATGGTCGGACACAGAGTATGAAAGCCAATTTTAGAAAGCATAGGTCTGACACAGTGTGGAAAAGACTTGAGGAGTGGAAGAGAGTATCAGACTTACAGTACTGGAGGAGCAATGGGAAAAGATAAAGGGTATAAAAGAGAGTAATGTGTGCGTGTGCATTTGTGTGTCATGTAATATAATGGGAATGGGTGATCCATGTAAACACAGTGGGACAGAAGGATCCATAGGATCACAGAGGGCCCAGCCATTTGGTCGGGCTCCTTCACTTTACCATGAGGAAATTAAGAACAAGATAGGTTTGGTCACTTGCACAAGGTCACAGAGATATCCAGAACTGAAACCCACATCTTTGACTATAAGTCTAACACACTTTTCACTCCACAGAAAGAATATCCCTCTTGATCCCAGGTCTTCAGGTGAAGTTCCCGAAGCACTTCCTCTTTGGGTGCAAACTAGTCCAAACTGCCTAGAACACTGAGAGATTAAGCAACTTGCTGAGGGTCATATAGTCAGTATACACAGGAGTCAGGGATATGGATCAATTAAAGTTTTAAATGCCTCCTCTCCTGGCTTCCTTTATCCTTGCCCACTTTCCCTAATATTCACATTTTCTCACAGAACACACTTTCACAGCCAATGGAAGACCAAGGTTCTGGAGCCCAAATTTTGGGAAACTGCCACTCAATAGGTAATCTATTTCAATTTTCTGGTATGACCACAGACTTTTCACTATTCTTATCCAGTACACAACTGGCATGAAATATTAATCACCATATCAGGACTCTGTGTGTGTCTCTGAGCATGCACATACTATGTATGTATGTATGCTTTTGAGTATGGAAGATCAGCTACTATAACAGGACTCTGTGTGTGTGTGTGTGTGTGTGTGTGTGTGTGTGTGTGTTTTGATTATGTTAAGGACAGAAGAATTATGGCTGGCTGAGAGAAGAAAGACTGGAGAACAGGTGAACCAGGTGTCTCAGACAAGAAAGGGAACATTCGGGAACTGGACAGGTTGTGACATATAATGGGAAGAGCACAGGTTTTAGGATAAGAAGACAGGGGTCTAAATCCTAGCTCTACAATTTGCTGCCTATGCGAGCTTAAGCAAGTCACTGTCCCACCTGTGGGCTCTACTCTATAAAATGAAGGGATTGAAGTATATTACCTCTGAGACCCCTCCAGCTTAAAATCTCACTCAAAATGCAATTTCTGAATTGGTAGCTCTACTCGTTTATTTACATTTCTTTAGACTTACAAGTCATGATGATGAATATTCATTGAGATTCTGTCTCTAGGACCAGGATAAAAAAAATCTGAGTCTTAGAATCCTCTTGCTCTCTCCCTTTTCTGTACACTTGACTACAATGGAGAAGTCTGCAGGCAAGAGGCTAGAGGGAGATGCTGGGGGAAGAGGGAAGATCCCTGGCAATGCTAACGATGGCTGCTATTCTCCTTCCTCACAGAGAATTAACGTCCAATTTAACAACGGGGAGCATGGCTTTGATAATGGAGACATGGACATGAAGACCATCTTCCGAGCTGTGGGTCCTGACTTCAAGAAGGGCCTGGAAGTAGAACCCTTTGAGAGTGTCCATGTGTATGAGCTTCTTTGTAAGCTGCTGGACATCATACCAGAAGCCAACGATGGGAACCTACATATTACCCTGCCCATGCTACGTTCAGGTGATAGGGGATTTGTCCCTATCTGTCTAGCTTGTTCCTTCCTTCCTTTCTTTTCTTTCCTTCCTCCTTTCTCTTTCCTTCTTTTCTCTTTCTTTCTTTTCTTTCTTCTCTCATTTCAAGTGGGTTCTTGCATGGGTATGTGCTCTTGCTCTCAATGGGAAGGATGACATTACACACCCACACACCCTACCCCTCTAAGGAGCATCTGTGGTGACTAAAGATGTGTTGGGATTCCTAGGGGTGAGGTAAAATCCTGTTGAAACAGTGACATCTAGTGGAATCCAAAGACACCATAATCTACCCAGGAGGCAAAAGACTTCCCATTCCCATTTCTCCTTTCACTTTGCAAAGAACACTACAAAATCTTGGAAAACACGCACCACCAATTCCACAACGCAAAGTATGCAAAAGTATAACCAGTCTCTTTCCTACTCTCCTCTCCCTCAGATCTGAGATAATTATATAGCACTTCAAGCTTTGCAAAGCATTTCACAAATATTATTTTATCTTCCCAACAACCCTGGTGAATAGGTGCTATTATTACCCCCGCTTTATAGCTGAAGAAAGTGAGGCAAAGAGAAATTAAATTACTTGTGCAGAGTCATACTGCTAGTAAGTAACTGAGGCTGGATTGAAATTCTGGTCTTCCTTGGTAGACCTTCCTTCCTCTGGAATTCCTATGGGCAGCTAAGTGACATAGTGGACAGAATACTGGACTTCGAATCAAGAAGAACCATCTTCATGATTTCAAATCCAACCTCAGACATTTACTGTGTGAACCTGGACAAGCCGCTACATCTGATTTCCTCATCTGTAAAATGAACTGAACAAGGAAATGGCAAAACACTCCAGTATCTTTGCCAAGAAAACCCTAAATGGGATCATGAAGAGTTAGATACAACTGAAATGACTCAACAACTTCCTGATTTCAGCTCTAGAACTCTCTTCCCTGGCTTCCAAACAATAACAAAACAGCAATAATTATAATAACAAATTATACTTACAGTCAACAGATGAGCTTGAGGTTTCCAAGTTATCGAGGTTAAGTAATTACCTAAGTTCACAGTGCAATGTGATGTCATGTTTTCCCCTTGGATAACCTAGAACAAACCTCTGTTCATTCAACCCTAGGGCCAGGCTCCTACAAAGAACATTTTATGACTTGCATAATTTTTCACCCTAAAAGAGATAAGGAAAAAACAGGAGTGCCCTTGTCATATCCAGAAGTCCTGCTGAAAATCACCAAGATTAGCCTCGACTGGTTTGTAGAAACAACCCTAAACACTTTTAAGAATTATAGCCAAACTGAACCTTTTCCATGAAAAATCTCAAATGCCAGTAATTCCAGGCTAAAACACTAGAGTTTCCAAAGGAAATTTCTTCCCCACCCAGAAAAGAGTCAAAGATATAGATCCCTGCACCCTGGATTAATTCCCTCTTCATCTCTGGGAAAGACACTTCTAATTGACTAGACGTGTTTTTTTTTTTACTTTCTTTAGGTTCTTCCCACCTATCATATGGGAAGCTGCCTTTAGGACTCCTGATGGTCATGACCTTGCTGAGGAGAATCTTCTAACACCCACTACCACTGAAAGAAATGGAATAAAGGGGTAGGGACTATCATACATGCTCCTCTGGTTCTCTCTCCTTCCTGAATTCAGGGGTGGTCAGGATCAGATGAAAAAAGAGAGATTGCTTCCAGTTTTTCCCCCTCTTCAATTCATCCTTCACACTGCTCCCAAATCAATCTTCTTAAGGCACAGCTCTGACCCCACCACTCCCTTATGTGAAAGCCTTCAGCAACTCCCCATTGATTCTAGAGTGAAATTCAAACTCTTCAGTCTGAAATATCACCCCCAATCTCACACCTGCCTACATTCTAAGACTGATTTCAAATTACTTTCCTTTATGCACTCTCTAGCTATTCCTCAAACTTAATGTGCCATCTCCTATCTCCTTCCAGGCCTTTGTACAGGATGGACTCTTCACCACTATTTCTTTGAATGCCTGTGTTCCCTCAAGGTTCAGCTCAAGAACCACCTCCTACAAGACACTCTTCCTGAACACCTCCATTATTAGTACATTCTCCCTCTTGAAATTGCTTTGTATTTATTTATCTGTATGTAGATGGCAAGCTACTTGAGGGCAGGAAATGTTTTATTTTTTCTTTGTATTCTGAGTACCTTTCATATAGTAGTTACTTAACAGATATTTGTCGAATGAAACTGAATTAAATAAAACAAATGGCAATGGTCCAACTGAAAAGGACTCATTCCTATAAAGAGGCCCCTAGAAGCAAAGAAAGGCTCTCAGGCTGCTCCCTGAGCCAGCCTTCCTGCTCTGGGCTTTCAAAGCTCCAAAACCCACATGATCAGTTCATTTGCCTCTTCATTCCAGGATTATTTATTGCCCAAATCAGAATTGTCTCAGCTGATGTGAGATTGTGGTTCATTCACTCATTCATTCAGCACCTGCTTTATACAAAAATCTTTGCCCTCAATTTTCAGGTACTTGCTATGGGGAATCTGACAGACAAAGGAAGACTGTACTCAGGAAACTTTTAGTAAGAAAGGGAGTGTCGTACCATCTCCCATACCCCAAGGCTAGATGTGATTTAAAAAATTAAACTATTATCACAAAAAATGTACAGGCAAAGGAGAAAGAATTCAACCATAAAAAGCTATTATGGGGATAGAGAAGACTGGGGTTCATCTTCAGAGGAGGATACTGAAATAAAGAAACTCCCAAAGAGTAACATCAAATGGTCACCTGCCCAGAAAGTATTCATAGAAAATCACTTCGAAAAGATTTTTAAAATCAAATTACAGAGATGAAGGAAAAACTAAAAAAAAAATAATTAGGAAAATAAGGGAAAAAAATCAAAGGAAAATAAGATTATGAAAGGAAAGTCAACCAATTAGAAAAGGAGGTTCAGAATATTAAGTAAGGAAATGACACATTGAAAATTAGAATTGGGTGAAGTGAAGCCAGCGAAATTATAAGAGACCAAGAAGCAATTAAACAAAATACGAATAATGAAAAAATAGAAGAGAACACAACAACAGATCTGGAGAATAGATCAAGAAGAGAAAACAAAAATAATTGGACTAACTGAAAATTAGAATCAAAATAGAATCTTGATACACTAATACAAGAAATATTTTTTAAAAAAGAAATAATTAAAGAAAATTGTCCTGAAGCATTAGAACTGGGGGGGGGGGGAAGTAGAAATAGAAAAAATCCATCAATCACCACTTAAAAGAGGTTCTATGAGGAAAACTCATAGAAATATCATAACCAAATTCCAAAACCCGCAGTTCAAGGATAAAATATTAAAAGCATCAAGATTAAAATAATTTAAATATGGTGGTGCCACAATTAGCATCACACAAGACCTAGTAATGGAGATATTAAAGGAACACAGGTCTTCTATATATCAAAGAGCAAAAGAACTACAGCTCTGGCCAAAAATATCATACTCTGCAAAGTTAAGCATTATCCTGAATGAAAAAAAAAATGGACATTTGATCAACTCACAGACTTTCAAGACTTTGTTTAAAAAAAAATCCTGAATTTAATAGAAGATTTGACATATAAGAGCCAAAAGAAATATAAGGTATGTAGCAAAGCCTAATTTTAAGGGATTCATAAGGACAGATGGTTTACTTTTTATATGTGTAAAATGTAAAACATATGTCTAAGGTTCTTATTAATAGTAGGATAGGAATTTAAAAGTAAAACCACTTAGGAACAGCTAAAAAGAGTAATTATTTTATACAAAATAAGGTGCAAGAGGTAGAATCAATACAGAGGCATTAGATGGGAGAGGAAAGCTGGTAACCTACTTTCTTTTTTTGGGGGGGGGGAGAGCAATTGGGGTTAAGCGACTTGCCCAAGGTCACACAGCTAGTGTTAAGTGTCTGAAGCCATATTTGAACTCAGGTCCTCCTGACTCCAGGGCCAGTACTGTATTAACTGTGCCACCTAGCCGCCCCTTGGTAACTTACTTTCATCAGGAATGGGCTTAAGAGGGAAGAATAATGTATATTTGGAAAAGTATAAAAGTCTTATAAATTCAGAATAAAATGGTAGGGGCATAGGGAGGGAGGAAAGGACAAGGGAGGGATCTTTAGGGGGGAGGGTGAGAGAATAGGTAAAAGGGGGTCATAGAAGGGTCTTTAGATTATGAGAATGGGAGGATAGGGGAGGCATCCTTGGAGGGGGGTAGGCAAGTAACAGGAGGGCAAGGTAACAGGTAGAAGTAAAGTATAGGAGGCAGGAGGGATAGGAAACAAGAGATATGCATAAACATAAAAACAAAGATGGGGGGGGGGGGCGGAGCCAAGATGGCGGAGTAGAAACAGCTCGTCCAAGCCACTCTGCCCCCAGATTCTCCCCAAACTATGTAAAAGGGGACTCTGAACAACTTCTAGAGCCCCAGCACCCACAGAACGACACAGAGAAGCTAACCTCCCGCTGAGAACAGCCCAGCAGCCCTGCAGGAAGGACCAGCGCAGCAGTCTGGGACCTGGCAGCACGCAGAGCACAGGAGCCGAGGGGAGCCCAGGTCCTTGTGAGCCGAGGTTTTAGCCCCAGGGCGGCAGGGCCGGCAGCCAGCTGAAGGAACCCCAGAACACCAGCAGCTGTGGCGACTCCAGAATTATCAACATAGACAAAGGACAAAGTAAGAGGAGGTGGAAAAGGAAATGTCAAAGCACACCAGTATCTTTGCCAAGAAAACCCCAAATGAGGTCAAAGAATTGGACATGACTGAAAACAACTAAACAATAAGAACTGAACCTGTGATTTCAACCCATGTGTTTCCAAGTCTGAGCTGAGTTCTATCTCGTGTGTCACACTGCCTCTGTGGTAGTTGCTACTGCTGTTGTACAAAAGTTGCAGTTGTTGCTTTCATGGTCCCCATCTGGTAAATGGTAGAGTTCAATTTAATGACCTTGATTTCCAAAGGTCTTTGCAACTCCAAAATTCTAAGCTTACATCATGGTATGTACAATAACGATCAAACATTCATTGTTATTTTCCATCACAGAAGAGCTAATAAACTCATATCACTCAAAAGTACCATGTACACCCAGAACAAGATCAAAATGTAATTGAGAAATATTTTACAAAATAAATAAAAATGTATAAATAAAAACAAAGATCAGGAGTAAAATTTGTTTGGGAAAGTATATGTCTATACATGTATACATGTATATATGTATATGTATATCTAGCCATAGAGAAACATAACCAAATTTAATTGCAGCCTTCTGGGTGGGGGGAGGGGAAGAAAGAACAAAGCAAAAAAGTGCACAGGGGAGAGCAAAAGAAAGGTTACAAGGAAGCAAAGAAACGGTGGACATTCCCAAAACAACACACACTAGTTTTCATCCAGGATCTCTTGAAATGAAAATTTGTTGCTGCCTATTTTGAAATCTCCCATGTTCTGCTACGTATACGACATCCTTTTTTTCTTTCTTACTTTAAGTTTATGATATATTTTTGTTTCTTTTTTCTATTTTGTACTTGTGCTCTGGTCTTTGAGTCTAAAAGAAAAAAAAAGAACTCAGAAAAAGGGAAAGAAAAGACAGGGAGCAACAATGGTTCTAAAGAAACTCTGCCTGGTGATCTGGAAGCATGGAGATAATGGGAGACCTAGCAGCCTCCATACTTACTGTGGGGACACTATCTCACTCTGTTGGGAGATCTACTTGGGTTCCTGCTTTGTCAAGTCACAGTTCTTAAAGCCAAAATCAAGAAGAAAATGTGAGTGTGCTAGACCACAGTTGTGTGTGTGTGTGTGTGTGTGTGTGTCTCTCTACAAAAACAGGGTTTTAGTCCTGACTCTGCTTTTTACTTGCTGTGACCTTAAGTAAGTCATTTCCTCTCCTCTGGAGCCTCAGTTTTGTCATTTTTAAAATTAGGACATTGTACTAGATAAAGAGTCCCTAATTTTTTTGTGTGTAATGGACTCAGGTGCATCCTATCTCAGAATCCCTTCTCAGAACAATGTTTTTAAATGCACAAAACAAAATACATAAGATGACAAAGGAAACCAATTATATTTAAATACTGTTATAAAAATATTTTTAATAAATAAGTTCATGCCCCCCACCAGGTTAATAAGCTAAGGTTCCCTCTAGCTTTGATCTATGCACATGTGCCTATCTCACTCTCTAAGTATGGGCCTAAAATTAGGCATATGAATGTGAACACAGTCTAGCTAGAAATATGTACTTTTATCTGCTTACATTTGTGAATTCCTGCCTCCCGTATTTCTGTGAAACATTGAGAATGATTCCCTGAGTGATGCAGAGACATGTAGTTGTCAGAGGAAATGTGTACTGTTAGAAAGAGGGCCTTACACTTTAATTCACTAAATCGATAGCTGTGAATCAAAGCAGGACTTATGAAATCCTCTCTCCCTTTTGCTAGTCCTAGAGCCAGAGGCCAGGATAACAGTTCATGACCAAAGAAAGGATGGGGAGGATCACAGAAGATAAAATGTTCAATTTTGACTACACAAAATTAAAAAAAGGTTTTGTAAAACAAACCAACACACTTAAAACTAGAAAGGACAGAACTAGAACAATTAATTGGGGAAAATATTTACAGCAATTTTTTCTGATAAAGATCTCATTTTCAAATATAAGGAATTGATTCAAACAAGACTAATAGCCACCCCCCAACTGATAAATGGTCAAATGATATGAACAGGCTATTCTCAAATTAAATAATCCATGCTAATAGTCATGAAAAAAAAATGTTCCAAATCACTAATAATTAGAGAAACACAAACTAAAGAAACTCTGGGGTTCCACTTCAAATCCATAAAACTGGCAGATAGCAAAAAAAGGGAAAGTAACAAACTTTAGAGGGGCTACAAGAAAACATTATTAGAAGAGCTGCGAAAAGGTCCAACCATAATTGAAAAGCAATTTGGAACTACAGCATATCCAAAAAGTCAATGACCTATGTGTACCCAGCTTTGACCCAGTATTATTGCTACTAGGCCTACTGACCATAGAGAACAAAATAAAATGGAAAGGACTTATTTGTGCAAAAATATTTATATAATGTTCTTTTCATAGTGACAAAAATAACTCAAGGGGTCCTCATGAGTTGGAGAATGGCTTTTTATTAGGTTTTTTAATAAAATGTAATTAGGTTTTATTTATTAGGTTTTAAATTATTTATTTATTTATTAGGTTTTTTTAATAAAATGTAATATTTCTGTGCCATAAGAAATGATAAAAGGTATGGTTTTAGGGAAAACTAGGGATATTTCCATACAATAGAATAGTATTGTTTTGTACAAAATGAAGTGAGTAGAAATAGGAGAAAAATATATATAATAATAGCTACAAACAATTTTGAAAGGCTTAAGACCTCTAAAAAATACAATGATCAACCACAATTCCAGAATATCAATGATAAACCATGTTAACCACCTACTGTAAAAGAAATGTCCTCAAGATTCAGAATGAGACATATAACTTTGGATATGATCAGTACAAGATTTTCTCTTGCTTTACCATGTATATGTTACAAGGGTTTTTTTCCCCCAGTGGGAAGGGGAGGAGGTGAGAGAAAAGGAGGTGAGAGGAAGAGAAAACAAAATGTTGTTAATTGGTGAAAAAATTAAAGTGACATGAAAAAGATTAATAAAAAATATTTATAAGATGTAAATGTCTTGTTCTCATCCAGATGATAGGTCTATATGTAATTCACTTTTAAGGTACCCCTTCCATGGTGACCAAGTGTATGTCCTTGTTATAGAATATGAATGCTTCAGGTTTGCCATTGTGACAGCAGAACCTGGAGCCAAGCCCAGATTCAGCCTTGGGTCTTTGACCTCCTCTTAATTCCTTGTAATGCCAACACGATACCCATAGCAGCTACTATGAATATGCATATGTATTTCCAGGGTAGAGTTGCAAAATACAATAAACTCTCTTCCTCAAAGGCAAAACCAAAATATTTATTTGGAATATCACTATTAGGATATCAGGAAGTAAGATTTAACAAGGTACTCATTACTAATCCAGAGAATGTTGACATTTTAAGCATCCTTTCTGTCAGGCCTCCCCACAAACAAGCTTCCCTAGGCAAGTTCCTCCCTCTGCTCTCTGCTCTGGCTCTCCTGCTCTATTTCAGTTATTTTGTTGGGTAAGCTCCTTCCACAATGGGTTCCTTGTGACTTAGACTGTATCACAGCTGTGAGCTGGGCCAGAGCTTGAAGTAGGTCACACAGGTCTATTAATGGGCGGGGAAGATCTTCCTATTCCATTAACATTACATTCCCCTTCCTCCATGGGACATGAAGCACAGGAAGTACCCACTTCACTTTCCATCAGTGGTGGACAGTCTTCTGTCCTCCCTGTCCCAAGGTCCAGAAAATGTATACCTACCAGACTTACTCCCAGTATAAGGCCCTTATATACTTCTGAGCTAGCCCCACCCTTCCTTCAAGTGTAGGAAGCACCACATTCCTGACCTCCTTCCTTCCATGTCCTCACTTCAGCCATGCTATGCCACCTGAGAGCCAAAAGATTTAGAGAGAAATGCACATCCTCTAAGTTGACGATTATTAGCTATTTTTTTTTTTTTGCCACGGACTCCTCTGGAATTCTGGTAAAACTTATTAACTCCTTTTTGGAACGCTTTTAAATGTATAAAATTAAATATATGTGATTATAAACCAATTATATTAAAATACAAATATCAAGATGTTTTAAAAGTCATGTGCACAGAGCACAGATTAAGAACACCTAGTGGCAGCTGTTGCAAAAATACATGCCTAGATCACAATCAGTAATCCTGTATCACAAATTGTAGTGTCAAATAATTGGTTAATTTTGATACCTTTATTCTATGTAAATGGCTACAGCCAGCTAATGTTTCAAAAGCAAATAAATTGGATGAATGTAGGACAAAATCTGTTTACCCAACTATAAATGCTGTTATCTGGTTCCAAAAAATCACAATAAATGAAGAACAAGGAGAAATATTTGATGCATGAAACGTCTTGGTGTGAAAAGAACTGATTGCTGTTGTAGGGAAGTGCCCATCTAAGACAGTAGGAACAGAGACACATTCGTATCTTACCTGTGATACTAGTTGTGTGACCGTGTCTCTAAGCCTTAGTCAACTCCCTTGTACAATGCCTTAATCAAGGGTGGGAAACCTGCAACCTCGAGGCCAAGGGCCACACTTGAGGATCGAGAGGGTCACATGTGGCCTCAAGGTCACAGGTTCCCTACGCCTGGGCACAATAATATCTATAATACCTATCTTACCATGCTATTGTGAGATTCAAATTTAGATCATCTGTAAAGGACTTTGTAAATCTTAAAGCACTATATAAAAGTTATTATCACTTAGAGGTCACTTTATTTTGGGGGGCTTCAGTTTCTTCAGCCATAAAATGAAGAGGTTGCACTAGATGATTTTTTTGCTTGGTCACAATATGATGTAACCAAAAATAATCCACACGTGGAAGAAACTGGGGAGTCTGCTTCCAGAAAAAGCATAAAGCTGTGGAACAGAAGTGCCTGCTCCCATGGCTGGAGAATGAGCAGACATTTTTAAAAAGTTAATCTATTTATTTACTTTTAATTTTCAACAGTCACTTCCATAAGATTGAGTTCTAAATTTTATTCCCCTTCCTTCCCTCCCCTCTCCCCAAGACAGTGTGCAATCTGATGCAAGCTCTACATACACATTTATATTAAACATATTTTCACATTAGTCGTGTTGTAAAAAAGAATTAGAACTAATAGGAGGAACTACAAGAAAGAAGAAAATTTTAAAAAGAGAGAGAACAAATAGTATGCTTCAATCTGCATTCAGACTCCATAGTTCTTTTTCTGGATGTGGATAGCATTTTCCATCAATGAGTCTTTTGAAGTTATCTTAGATCCTTGCATTGTTGAGAAGAGTCGATCATAGTCGATCATCACACAATGTTGCTGTTACTGCTTACAATGTTCTCCTGGTTTTGCTCACTTCACTAAGCATCAGTTCATGTAAGTCCTTCCAGGTTTTCCTGAGGTCTGCCTGAATGAACAAACATTCTGTAACTACTTCTAATCTACCAACCACATGATGGAGAGACAAAGTGTTGGTTGGCTTCAGAGCCAGAAGTGAGGTATATTCAAAAGGTCCTGATCAGCAGAAGTGAGTCTTTGCTCTGGTTCCTTCCTTCCTAGCTGCTATTCAGGTGACAGAGACAAAGATGGAAGGAGCCTCAAGCCTTCCTCATCAAAGGAATCTGTTTTTTGCCTCTTAGCATTTGTTCTTTCCTGTATTAGGGGAAGAAGACTGGAAACAGCTATGGATTTGGGGAGCTTCCAAAAGTCAAGAGAGCAAGCCACCAGGGTCTGGTAGCTGAAGTCTATGCCAGGATTTGCTGGAAGTCAGACAGAGAAGACCAAATGGCAGAGTGACTGAATTTGGAGGTAATTTGGTGATGTAAATGCCATGTAAAAACTGAATTAAGACTGAACCCACTCTTTTCAGGGACAAAAGAAAGAAAGTGTCCCCAGGGGGTGGAAGGATACTTGTGTATTTCTGTACTTGTTATAACTTGGAAGTAAATATTCCTTTGTAAAAGTTAATTCATCACCAAATTTCAAACCATATTACAAAGTAGTAGTCATCAAAGCAATCTGGTACTGAATAAGATATAGAGTAGTTGATCAGAACAGATAGGGGAAAATGACTACAGCAATCTAGTATTTGGTAAACCCAAAGATTCAAGCTTTGGGGGAACAAAATCACTATTCAATAAAAACTTCTGGGAAAAGGAAAGCAATCTGGCAGAAAATAATCATAAACTAACATCTTATATCATATATAAGCAAGATAAGTTGAAAAATGAGTGCCTGATTTAGACATAAAGGGAATATAAGCAAACTAGGGGAGTGAGAAAATTAACTGTGAGACCTATAGATAAGGAAAGATTTTATGACCATGCAAGAAATAAAGATCACAGGAGATAAAAGAGATGATTTTGATTACATCAAATTTAAAAGGTTTTATGCACCAAAAAATACAGTCAAAATTAGCAGAAGAGCAGGAAACTGTGGTGGGGGTGGGGGAGGATTTATGCAAGTTTCTCTGATAAAGGTCTTATTTATCAAATATATAGGGTGCTGAGCCAAATTCGTAAAAATAAGAGCCATTCTCCAATTGGTAAATGTTCAAAAGATATGAGGGAGGCGGCTAGGTGGCCCTGTAAATGGAGCACCCTCCCTGGAATCAGGAGAACCTGAGTTCAAATCTGATCTCAGACATTTGACACACTTACTAGCTGTGTGACTTTGGACAAGTCACTTAACCCCAATTGCCCTCCAAAAAGCAAAAAAAAAATAAGATATGAACAGGCAGTTTTCAGAAGAAATCAAACCTATCAATAGTCATATGAAAAAGTGACCTAAATCACTAATACAAATACAAGAAATACAAATTAAAAGAACTATGAGGTACCACCTCCCACCTGTCAGATTGGCTAAAATGACAGAAAAGAAAAATGACAAATGCTGGAGGGGATGTGGAAAAATGGATACATTAATGTACTGTTGGTAAAGTTATGAACTAGTCCAACCATTCTAGAAAACAATTTGGAACTATTCCCAAAGGGCTGTATTGTGCATACCCTTTGACCCAGCAATACCACTACTAGGTCTGAATTACAAAGAGATCAAAGAAAAAGGGAAAAGTCCTATATGTACAAAAAATATTTACAGCAGCTTTTTTGTGATAGAAAAGAATTGGAAATTGAGGAGATGCCTATCAATTGGGGAGTAGGCTGAACAAGTTGTGGTATATGATAGTGATGAAATGCTATAATGCTATAAGGTTTAGAAAAACCTGGGAAGATTTATATGTATTCATGGAAAGTAAAGTGAACAGAACCAGGAGAATATTGCGTATAGTAACAGCAATATTGTAACGATGATCAACTGTGAAATACTTAGCTATTCTGATCAATACAATGATTCAAGACATTATCCACCTCCAAAGAGAACTGATGAACTCTGAATGCAGACTTTAAGCACATTTTTTCACTCTATTTTTCTTGCTTTTTTGCAATATGGTTGAGGCAGAAATGTGTTTTTTATGACTTCACATATATAATGGATATCATATTCCTTGGCATCTCAATGGATGGGGAAGGGTCTGTAGGGAAAGAGAGAATTGGGAACTCAAGATTCAAAAATGAATGTTTAAAAAATTTATTGATATTAACTGGTTAAATGGCTCTCCAACACTAATCACTGTAGGAAAACATATCAGAAAGGAGATGGATGGAGCTGATAGCATTAGAGAAAGATCGCTGTACCCTTTCAGGGTGCCCTAGAACCCTGGCAGGAAAATGTGGCTGCCCTCACACTAAAAGAGTAAGGCCAGAGTCATCGCCACAACCACAGCAAAAACGGTTGACATTTATATGGTGCTTTCAGGCTCACAAAGCAATCTGTGTGCGCTATTTAACATGATTGTCACAACAACCCATAAGGTTCGTGCTTGAGTGCTCTCGTCATTTTGCTGAGGAAGAAACTATGAGACTGAGAGTAGTTGAGGATATGACCCCTCTCTCAGTTACCTGATATATGATCTCTCTGCATTCCCTATGACCTGAGTTCTAATTTTATCTTCACTTAATACTAGCTGTGTTGACTTGGGCAAGTCCTTTCCATGTTCGATGAAATTCAATTTCCTTATCTGTTTTTTCTTTTGTTTTGTTTTGTTTTTGGAGGCAAACAAGGTTAAGTGACTTGCCCAGGATCACACAGCTAGTAAAGTATCTGAAGCCAGATTTGAACTCAGGTTCTCTTGATTCCAGAGTCAGTGTCACCTAGCTGTTAAGGGCTATAACACAAGCATCAAGAAGC
Organism: Gymnobelideus leadbeateri; assembly: GCA_011680675.1. NCBI lineage: Eukaryota > Metazoa > Chordata > Mammalia > Diprotodontia > Petauridae > Gymnobelideus > Gymnobelideus leadbeateri. The sequence continues at coordinate 12,233 of WOXC01005818.1, read as the reverse complement.
TGAAAACGTTGAGAATGCTAAAATAGTATTTGTGTGTGTGTGTGTGTGTGTGTGTGTGTTTAATGATTCTCACCCAAATACTAATACTCGAGCCCCATCTCTTGCAGAAACTCTTCCCCAACTATCAACAGTTTAGTATATGATCATCTCTCCCTTCTCTGACCTCCCATGACACAATTCAAAAAACTTCAGTTCAATTCGAAAAACATGTATTAATTGTCTAGTACTTTCAAAGCCCTATGCCAGATTCTCAATTACACTGCCTTGCTTTGTTCTCATATCTTTTCTTTCCAATTCATTTTATTTTTACCACTAGATTTTGAGCTCTCTGAAGACACCAATCAAGTTTTATCATTCTTTCTATCTTCCCACAAGGTTTAACACTGTAAGGCATGTAATATGCAACAAATATTGTGGATCCGTTAGATCTTTGAGGGTAGAGACTACATTTTAGTCATCTTTGTAGCCCCAGAGCCTTGCACAGAGATGGCAGTTTGACAAATGTTAAATAGCTGGAATGTGAAATAAATGCTCACTGTATGGAGTTCAAGACTTGTGCCTTCAGAATGCAGCTTAATGCAATTCTCCCTGCTCATCTCTTCTCATTCCACAGTTCCTGTAAGCCTCTGTCCTTCAATACTGCTACCAATATGGAATTAGTCCTAACAGTTCACACAACCCTTCTAAAGGGGAAGGGAAAAAAAATCTCTCCAAGTGTTGTATAAAGTCCTGCCAGTTATAGCCACAAGGGAGTACCAGCGAGCTCTCAGCATTCCTTTTAACTGCACAAAGCCCCAATTCTGAGCTGCTCTGGAGAAGAGGAAAATGTAATGGAGTTCAGTTTTAGGATTGGAGGGTCATTTATTCTAGCCTGACAAGCCATGGTGGGATGAATTCAGTGCAAACGATTCAGCAGGAAATGTGAATAGAATCACCCACCCTGAGCTGATTCTCTGTTCAACTCTGTTCTTTGTTCATTACCTAGCTGCTGGTGGTATCTGGGGAAACTTAAAAACACAAGAGGGACAAGGAAAAGCTTCAGGAGATCAGAAATCTAGTCCTCCCCTGAATTCACTGAGCCCACCTTGACAAATAAAGAACCCCTCTCAAGTACTCAGTTTCCCCATCTGTAAAGCCCCATTATATGAGTATACTTTAGCTCAGAGAATATAATAAAGTAAAAAAAATACCAGGAAGTACTGTCTGTAAAGATAGACACTAATGTCAGTAGAAAATTATTTAGATTATCAGTATAATTTGAAGTAGCTTAAAATTCAGTAATGTAGATGCTATTGTTATTCTATACAAATGCATTATAACAAGCCATGGCTGAGATTAAAATATATATATATAGGGAGATGTGACAGATATATAAAATATAGTGATATAGTGACACTAGGGTATGACTCCTCAGCTTTTAAAACATGTAGCCCTTCTTAAAAAGTGCTTAACAAACCTTTAAGCCTTCTATAAATTCAAGTTACTATTATCACAGTTAGAGAAAAGCTTTACAAAACTATAGGTTAATGCTGTCATAGTAAGCTTTTTTAATTAACATTTTTATTGAACCAGAAAGATCTGATATACAGTGCCATTGACTTTTTAAATTTGTAAATGGTGATACAGGTCATTATTTCAAAAGAAAGCAAATTTTCTTAGCTTGTGTAGCATGTTCTACTTAAAATTAGATATGGTATGTCTGCTCCACAAGTATAAATACCTTCTCTACATTAATAATAAAAGACCAAGGGGTGGCTAGGGTGGCGCAGTGAATAGAGCACTGGCTCTGGAGTCAGGAGGACCTGAGTTCAAATTTGGCCCCAGACACTTAATACTTACTAGCTGTGTGACCTTGGACAAGTCACTTAACCCCAACTGCCTTCCCTTTACCCATCCAAAAAAGGAAATAATAATAATAATAATGAAAAATAATAGAGCTTTGCTTTAAAATTTTTAGTGTTTCATTTATTTAATTAAATATTTCCAGTTACATGTTAAAATTTTTAATAATTTTTTTAAACTTTGAAGTCCAAACTCTCTCCCTCCTTCCTATCAATTCTCCTCCTTGAGAAGGCAACTAATTTAATATTGATTATATATGTGAAGTGATGAAAAACAAATTCTCATATTATCCATGTTGCATAATAAAATAAGAAAAGAAAAATAAAGTTTAAAAAAGTACACTTCAATCTGCATTCAGAGTTTATCAGTTCTCTTTTTGGAAGTAGATAGCATTTTTTATCATAGGTGCTTTGGAATTGTCTTGGATCATTTTCTTGATCAGAGTAGCTAGGTCTTTCGCAGCTGATCATCCTTCTAATACTGTTGTTACTATGTACAGCATTCTCCTGGTTTTGCTCACTTCACTTTGCATGAATTCATATAAGTCTTCCCAGGTTTTTCTGAAAGCATCCTGCTTGTCATTTCTTATACTACAATAGCACTCCATCACAAATATGCACCACAATTTGTTCAGTCATTCCCAAATTGATGGGCATCTCCTCCATTTCCAATTCTTTGCCACCACACACAATAAAGTTGCTACAAATACTTTTGTACAAATAGATCCTTTTCCCTTCTTTTTATATCTTTGAGATACAGACCTAGTAGTAGTATTGCTGGGTCAAATGTACAGTTTAATAGCCCTTTGGGAACAGTTTCAAATTGCTCTCCAGAATGGTCAAACTATTTCACAACCCTACCAACAATGCATTAATGTATCTATTTTTTCCACAACCCTTCTAGCACTGTATTTACCCTTTTCTGGTATATTAGCCAATCTGATAGGGGATGAGGTAGTATCTCAGAGACTTGCTAAATTTGCACTTCTCTAATCTCTAGTGATTTAAAGTATTTTTTCATGTGACTATTGATAATTTTGGTTTCTTTTCTAAAACTGCCTAGTCATATCCTTTAACCATTTGTCAATTGAGGAATAGCTCTTATTTTTATAAATTTGGCTCAGTATCACATATATTTGAGAAATGAGGTCTTTTATCAGGGAAATGTTCTATAAAAATTTCCTCCAACTTTCCTCTTTTCCTCCTAATTTTGGCCACATTAGTTTTATTTGTGCAAAAGCTCTTTAATTTCATGTAATCAAAATTATCCATTTTACTTCCTGTGATCCTCTCTATCTTCCCTTATCCATAGATCTAACATATACATATACATTTTTCCATGCCTCCCAATTTACTTATGATATTAAAACTTTACATCAAAATCATTTATCTATTTTGATCTTATCTTGGCATATGGTGTGAGATGCCTAGTTTCTGCGATATTGCTTTCAGTTTTCCCAGCAATTTTTGTCATATGGTGAGTTCTTACCCCAAAAACTTGGATATTTGGGTTTATCAAAAACTAGATTACTATAGTCATTCACCACTAGGTATTATGTGCCTAATCTATGGCAGTGATCCACTGCTATGTTGCTTAGCCAGTACCAGCTTGTTTTGATGATTACCACTTTCAATACAGTTTAAACCTGGAACTGTGAGGCTCACCAGGCCAGAATAAATGACTCTCTAACGCTAAAACTGAACTCCATGACATTTCCTTCACATTTTTTGATTCCTTTGATATTCTTAACTTGCTCTTCATTTGAATTTTATCATTTTTTCAAGCTCTATAAAAGAATTCTTTGATAGTTTGATCGGTATGGCACTAAATAAGTAAATTAACAAATAGAATTTGCCATTTTTATTAAATTGGCTCAACCTACTCGTGAGCAATTAATATTTCTCCAACTATTTAGATCGTTTTTATTTATGTGAATAGCATTGTGTAGTTGTGTTTAATAGTCCCTGGGGTTGGTCTTGGCAGGTAGATTCTCAAATATTGTTTGTTGTCTGAAGTTATTTAAAATGGAATTTCTCTTTCTACCTCTTGCTGCTGAACTTTGTTGGCAGTGTATAAAAATGCTGATGATTTATGTGAGGGTTTTTTTATATCCTGAAACTCCATTGAAGTTAATTGCTTCAACTAGTTTTTTAGTTGATTCTCTAGGATTCTCTAAGTATACTATCATATCACCTGAAAAGACTAATAGTTTTGTTTCCTCATTACCTGTTTTTATTTTTTCAATTTCTTTTTCTTGTCTTATTGTTATAGCTAGCATTTCTAGTACAATATTTAATAATAGTGGTGATAATGGGCATCCTTGTTTCACCCCTGATTTTAGTGGAAAGGCTTCTAACTGATCCCTTTACAAATAGTTTTTGTGCTTAGTTTTAGATACTACTTATCATTTTAACAAAAGTTTAATTGATTTTTATGCTTTCTAATGTTTTTAACAGGAATGGGTATTGCATTTGTCAAAGGCTTTTTCTATATCTATTGATACAATTGTATGATTTCTATTGTTTTTGTTACTAATACAGTCAATTCCATTGATAGTTTTCCTAACATTGAAATAGTCATGCATTCTTAGTATAAATCCCACCTAGGCATAATGTATTAATGATATATTGCTGTAATCTCCTTATATTTTATTAAAAATTTTTGCATCAATATTAAGGAAATTGGTCTATCATTTCTTTCTCTATTTTTGCTCTCCTTGGCTTAAGTATCAAAACTATGTTTGTGTCATAAGAAGAATTTGGTAGTTGTAGCAGCAAGCACCCCAACATCCCCAGGGTGCTGCCAACACAGGTTCTTAAATCTGCTTTTCTAAAGGAAAGCAACTCAAAATGAGTTAACAAGCTCACTTTAATCAATCAAACATATATCATTTACCTAGTTCAGGGGGAAAAGTTCAGCACCCTGAACTTCAAAGTATACCAGACAGAACTTACAAGACAGAGAAACAAACAGATCAAGCAGACAGGCTTCCAAACTGTCCAACCATTATCAATACCAAATCACAGTTACCAGAGAGGAAAGCATCAACATCTGGGTTTTCAAAGCCGGGGGGCTCTTAATGGCTGCCCAGAGTCTCATCTGGTCAAATCACACAACACTTCTCAAAGTGAGCCCCAAAGCAAAGCCTCACATCAGGGATTATATAGCCTTCTCCTGGCTCAGAGAATGTCACATCCCTCTTGACCCACTGCCCAATCACAAAGTATCAAGGTGTAGGCATTCTTGAAGACCAAGCCTCCTGCCACAGGCTCTATGTGACCACATTCAGCCTATTAGGGGGCAGAGTATATTTTCAAATCATGGAAAGTTCTCAGAGTCTCTTAAACCAATCATAGGGCCTAGGGGCAGATAAGATCTTTAAATTTGCATTTCCATTACAGTAGTATTTATTCTTGATCTATTTTTTCAAATAATTTGCATAGTAATTGGGATTAATTGTTCCTCAAATGTTCAGTAGAATTCACTTCTAAATCCTGTCCCCCCCCCCCCCCTTAGGAAACTCATTTAGGACTTGTTCAATTTCTTTTTCTAAGATAGTCTTATTTAAGTATTCTATTTCCTCTTAATCTAGGCAGTTTATATTTTTGTAAATATTCACCCATTTCATTTAAACTATCAGTTTTATTAGCATATAATTGCACAAAATAACTTCCAATAGTTGCTTTAATTTCATCTTCTTTGGTGGTATATTCACATTTTAAATTTTTGATACTGATAACTTGGTTTTCTTTTTTTTTAACCAAATTAACCAATGGTTTATCTGTTTTAATGGTTTTATGATAAAACTAGCACCTATTTTTATTTATTAGCTGAATGGGTTTTTTTAACTTTCAATTTTATTAATCTATCCTTTGATTTTTCAGGATTTTAAGTTAGATTTTTAATTGTGGGGGGTTAATTTGTTCTTTTTATGGATTCTTTAGTTACATGCCCAAATTTATTGATCAGCTCTTTCTCTCTTTTATTGATATAAACATTTATAGATGTAATTTTTGCCCTACACACTGTTTCAGCTGCATCCCACAAATTTTAGTATGTTGTTTCATTGTTTTCATTCTCTTTAATGAAATCATTGATTGTTTCCATGATTCCTTCTTTGACCATTTCTTTCTTTAGTATTAGATTATTTAGTTTCCAACTAATTTTTTATCTATATTTCCATGGCACTTTATTAAATTTAATTTTATTGCATTATGGTCTGAAATGGGCATGTTTCATATTTTTGCTTTTGGTTGTGAGGTTTTTATGCCCTAATACATGATCAATTTTTGTGAAGGTGCCATGTACAGCTGAGAAAAAAGTATGTTCCTTTCTGTTTTCATTTAGTTTTCTCCTGAGCTCTATAATATCAAATTTTTATAAGATTCTAATTCATCTCCTTGACTTCTTTCTTAGTTAATGGTTAGATTTATCTAGCTCGGAGAGGGGAAAATTGAGATCTCTTACTAGTATTGTTTTACAATTTCCTCCTGTAATTAATTTAACTTTTTCTCTAAGGATCTGGATGCTATACCATTTAGTGCATATATGTTGAGTGTTGATATTACTTCATTGCCCATGGTTCCTTTTAGCAAGATAGTTTCCCTGCTTATCCCTTTTAATGAGGTCTATTTTTGCTTTTGCTTTGTCTGAGATCATGGTTGCTACCCATTCCTTTTTTTTACTTCAGTCAAAAAATAATGGATTCTGCTCTAGCTCCTTATTTTAACTCTTGTGTTTGTCTCCATTTCAAATGTGTTTCATATAAACAACATATTGTTGGATTCAGGTTTCTAATACATTCTGTTATCTGTTTCTTTTTTATGGATGAGTTCATCCCATTCATATTCACAGTTATGATTACTAACTGCATTTCCTACCATCCTGTTTTCTTCTGTTTATCCTTCTCTTTCTTTTTATCCTGCCCTTCCTCTAAAGTCTGTTCTGCTTCTGACCATTATCTTATTTCATTTGCTTTCCCTTTCCCATATCACCTTCCCCTCTTCCTTTTTGGATTAAATAGATTTCTATTACCAATTAAGTGTGTATGCAGATGTACATATATGTGTGTATGTGTATATGTGTGTATACACCCCTCTTTGAACCAATTTAGATGTGAGAGATGTTCAAGTATTGCCCACCTTTCCAACATTTTCCCATCCAATTTAAAAGTTCTTCCTTGTGCACCACATTTTATGTGAGATCATTTTCTCCATTCTTCTTTTCCCCTTTCCCCAAGGCATCCCTCTTTCTCACCTATTTTTTACATCATCCCAGCAAAATTAATTTATTTCCATACCTTCTTTCTATGTAGAATCCTTCTAAATTCCCTAATTATGATAAAACTCTTAGAAGTTACATATGTCATCTTCTCATATAGAAAGGTAAACATTTCCATCTTACTGAATCCCTTATGATTTCTCTTTCATGTTTACCATTTTATGCTTCTCTTGAGTCTTATATTTGACATTCAAATTTTCAATACAGCTCTGGTCTTTTCATTAGGAAAGCTTGAAAGTCCTCTTTTATTAAATATCCATTAGTTTTACTGGTTGTAATTCCAAGCTCTTTTGCCTTCTAGAATATCATATTCTAAGCCCTCCACTCCTTTAACATGGAAGCTGCTAGATCTTGTGTGATCCTGACTATGGCTCCATTGTATTTCAATGGTTTCTTTCTGGCTGCTTGAAGTATTTCCTCTTTGATCTGGGAGCTCTGAAATTTGGCTATTCCTGGGAGTTTTCATTTTGGGATCTGAGCAGTTTTCCTTGATAACTTCTTGAAATATGATGTCTAGGCTCTTTCTTTGATCATGGTTTTTAGGTAATCTAATAATTCTTAAATTATCTCTCCTCAATCTATCTTCCAGGTTGCTTTTTTGGGATATTTCACATTTTCTTTCATTTTTTCATTTTTTTAAATTTTGTTTGATTGTTTCTTCATGTCTCACTGAGTCTTGATGCCTCAAGCTTTTATTTGCCCAATTCTAATTTTTAAGGAATTATTTTCTGGTGGCAGAGCCAAGTTGGTGGAGTAAAAGCAGGAAGTTGCTTGAGTTCATGCCCCAACCACCTCCAATACCTGTAAAAAATGGCTCTAAACAAATCTTAGAGCTATAGAACTCACAAGATGATAGAGTGAAACAAATCTCCCACTGAAGGCATCATGGCAGGCTGACAGGAAGGGTTTATCACATTGGGCTGGGAACAGAGTACAGTCCCACACAGGCCACACCATCAGAGACCAGCAGCACAGTCCAGCCACAGAAGACCTCAGGGGACTGAATAGTGGCAGCTGTTGTGGTTTCCAGACTTCTCAACCCATAAATGTCAAAAGAGAAAGTAAAAGGTCAATGGGGAATCTCTGGTGGACCTGGGTGAGAGAAGAGCATGGTCTGGCCCCTGTCTCCAAGGTGACAGAGGTAGTAGCAGCTGCAGCTGCTGCAGTGGTGGCTGCTTCCAGAGCTACAGACCCACAGATGGTGGGGTGACCAAGCAGCTGATCAGAGGGCAAATGCAGAAATTTCTTTGTTGGTGCTGAGGCAGGATTCTCTTAATTTGCCCTGTTTGTATCTGGGTTGCAGTCTTGGGTGGTGGTCCTGTGATGATGAGCACAGGCCTGGAAGAGCTTTTTGAGGTTGTGGAGAGGGCTTCCTCCTCACAGTTCTGAGGCAGGTGCCTAGAAGAAGCTCTAACAACAGCTGCAAAAAAACCCCTGGAAATTTAGGATACAGAATCCTCCACTCTGAAAGCAGAGTTCTACCATGGTAAAGAGTTCAAAAGTCAAGTAATTGGCTGGCAAGATGAGCAAAGAGAGGAAGAGAAATCATATTATAGAATCATTATTTGGTGACAAAAACAATCAAAACATAGAACCAGAAGAAGACAACAAAGTCAAAACTCCCTCATCAAAAGCCTCCAAGAAAAATATGAACTGGTTGCAGGCCATGGAGGAGCTCAAGAAGGATTTTGAAAATCAAGTAAGAGAAGCAGAGGAAAAATGAGGAAGAGAAATGAGAGTGATAGAAGAAAATCATGAAAAACCAAATCAATAGCTTGCTAATGGAAACTCCAAAAAATATTGAAGAAAATAACACCTTAAAAAATAGACTAACCCAAATGGCAAAAGAGGTCCAAAAAGCCAATGAGGAGAAGAATGCCTTAAAAAGTAGAAATGTGAGGCAGCTAGGTGACACAGTGAATACAGCACCTGGAGTCAGGAGGACCTGAGTTCAAATCTGACCTCAGACACTTAACACAAAAACAAGTCGTGTGACCTTGGGCAAGTCACTTAATCCCAATTGCCCTACCTCCCCCTTCCAAAAAAAAAAGTAGAATTGGCCTCATGAAAAAGGAACTGCAAAAGCTCACTGAAGAAAATAATTCCTTCAAAATTAGATTGGAGCAAATGGAAGTTAATGACTTTATGAGGAATCAAGATATTATAAAACAGATCCAAAAGAATGAAAAAATAGAAGGCAAAGTGAAATATCTCATTGAAAAAAAAAAGGGAATATGTGTGTGTGCATGCTCGTGTGTGTATATAAACATATGTATACATATATGTATGTATATAGGTGGGTGTATGTGTGTGTATGTTTACATAGAGGGCACAGGGTGAGTTGAATATGAAGGGATGTATCTAAAAAATAAAATTAAGAGGTGAGAGCAGAATATATTGGGAGAAGGAGAAAAGGAGAGATAGAATAAGGTAAATTATCTTACATAAAAGAGGCAAGAGAAAACTGTGACAATGGAGGGAAAGAGCAGGGAGGTTAAAGGGAATGAGTCAACCTTAGTCTCACTGGATTTGGCTTAAGAAGGGAATTAAACACACACTAAATTGGGTATCTTATCCTACAGAAAAATAGGGGGGAAGGGAACAAAAGGGGGGGATGATAGAAAGGAGGGTAGATTGGGAGAAAGGGTAGTCAGAAGCAAATACTTTCAAAAAGGGACAGGGTCAAAGAAGAAAATAGAATAAATGTGGGTTGGGATAGGATGGTGGGAAATACAGTTAGTCCTTCACAATACTATTATGGAAGTATCATAATGGAAATGTTTTGCATAACTACATATGTATAACCTATATTGAATTGCTTATCTTACCACTGGGGGTGAGTGAGGAGGGAAAAAGAGAGAGAATCCGGAACTCAAAGTTTTGAAAACAAATGTTAAAAAATTGTTTTTTGCATGCAACTGGGAATTAAGATATACAGGCAATGGGGTATAAAATTCATCTTGCCCTACAAGAAAGTAAGGGGTAAGAGGGTAAGGTGAGGGATGGGGGGGGGATATAAGACAGGGAAGACTGGGGGAAAGGGTATTTGGTATGCTTGCCACCTTGGGGTGGGGGTAGGGAGAGACGGGGAGAAAATTTGTAATTCAAAATCTTGTGGAAATGAATGTTGAAAACTAAAAAAAAATAAATAAATTCTGGAAGAAAAATAAAGGAATTATTTTCTTCAATGAGTTTTGTAGCTCTTTTTTCATCTGGTGAATTCTGCTTTTTATTAATTTTTTCATTTTAATTTCATTTTGCTTTTAATTAAATTTTACTTTTATTTTTAATTTACATCATTCATTTCCACAAGATTTTGAATTACAATTTTTCTCCCCGAATTTCCCCTACCCACCACCCCAAAACAGTGATCCCACTGTATACCCCCTCCCCCAATCTGCTCTCTCCTATATCCTCTCCCATCTCCCCTCCGACTTTCCAGTAGGGCAAGATAGATCTCTATACCCCAATGCCTGTATATCTTATTTCCTGGTTGCATGCGAAAAAAATAATAATAATATTCTTTAAACATTTGATTTTAAAACTTTGAATTCCAGATTCTTTCCTTTGTTCCCTCATCACCCAACCTTACTTGGAAGATAAGCAATCCCATATAGGTTGTACATGTGTAGTTATGCAAAATATTTCCACGGTGGATATATTGTGAAAGACTGACTATATTTCCCTCCATCCTATCCCACCCTCCACTTATTCAATTCTCTGCTTTGACCCTGTCCTTTTCAAAAGTGTGTGCTTCTAACTTCCCTCCCCACCCCCAACCTGCCTTCCCCTCCATCATTCCCTTCCCCCCTACTCTCCTGTAGGGTGAGATACCCTATTTAGTGTGTATGTCACTCCCTTCCTAAGCCAAATTCAGTGAGAGTAAGGTTGACTCATTCTCTTTTGCCTTCCTGTTCTTCCCCTCTATTCTAACAGTTTTTCCTTACCTCTTTTATATAAGATACTTTACCCCATTCTGTCTCTCCCCATCCCCTCTCAATTTCACATTTTAAAAATCATCTTTTCCTATTCAATTGGTCCTGTGCCCTCTGTCTATGTATACCTGTACACATATATACAGACACTCACATATGTATTCATGTACCCATATTCCCTCCTATATAGACATATATGTATGTATACATATATATATATATATATTTATATTTATATTCCCTTCAACTATCCTCATACTGAGAAAAGTTTCATTAAGTTACAATTATTGTTTTTCCCTGTAGGAATGTAAATACTTCAACTTTAATAAATTCCTAATGGTTTCTTTTCTCTGTTTACTTTCTCATGCTTCTCTTGCTTCTTGTATCTGAATGTCAAATTTTCTATTCGATTCTGGTTTTTTCATTATGAATGTCCCTATTTGAAAGTCCCCTATTTCATTGAATGACCATATTTTCCCCTGAAACATGATGCTCAGTTTTGCTGGATAGGTGATTCTTGGTTCCCAGCTCCTTTGACCTCTGGAATATCATATTGCAAGCCCTTTGATCCCTCAGTGTAGAAGCTGTCAGATCCTGTGTTATCCTGATTGTTTCCACAATATTCAAATTGTTTCTTCCTGGCTGCTTGTAATATTTTCTCTTTGATTTAGTAAATCTGGAACCTAGCTATAATATTCCTAGGAGTTTTCTTTCGGGGACCTTTTTTAAGAGGTGATGAGTGGATTCTTTCAACTTCTATTTTGCCCTCTGGTTCTAAAACATTAGGGCAATTTTCCTTGAGTATTTCTTGAAGGATGATTTCTAGGCTCTTTTTTTGATTATGGCTTTCAGATAGTCTAATAATTTTTAGATTATCTCTCCTGGATCTATTTTCCAGGTCAGTGGTTTTTCCAATGAGATATTTCACATTGCCTTCTATTTTTTTCATTCTTTTGGGTCTGTTTAATAGTATCTTGATTTGTCATAAAGTCACTAGCTTCCATTTGCTCCAGTCTAATTCTGAAGGAATGATTCTCTTCAGTGAGCTTTTGAGATTTTTTTTCCATCTGGCAAATTCTGCTTTTAAAGGCATTGCCTTTTTGAGCCTCTTTTGCTATTTGAGTTAGTCTATTTTTTAAGGTGTTATTTTCTTCAGTCAGGTTGTTGACTCTCATT